>JAWZYV010009190.1:0-17840 GCA_038373885.1 Cheiracanthium punctorium | reverse complement strand
TATTGTGTGTATTATTTGTACTGCAAATGTAGAAGGTATTCCTCTAAAACAAATTGTTTCTCCCTTTGTTACCAAAAGCATATGTAATGACAAGCGTGTGTATAATTTTGTTGCGAAACGATTTAATGTCAGTGTGAATTTTTATCAATAAAGACTATTTAAACCGTATACAATGTGTGTGTGTCTTCATTCACGATGGAATTTCCAAAGTTACAAGTCCCGTTTACCGCGGTTATCTCGGGACCGACGCAAAGTGGAAAATCTCATTTTATCAAAGATCTAATTAGATTCAAGCGGGAAATGTTTTCTGTTGTGCCCGACAAAATCATTTACTTTTATGGCATTTATCAACCTTTATTCGACGAAATTGAAGATGCGGCATTCGTGGAGGGTTTGCCGTCCAGTTATCGCGAGTACCTAGGAAATAGCACATTGTTCACAATTAAACAGTAATGTGCTTTTACAGTCCGCTTAGATCTGAAGCTTTCACAAATGCTGTAATTTTCAAACAAAGTAAACACTTCCACAAGTAAAATTCAGTGGAAATATACGAGGGATAACACTAACACTCCCTCAACACTCAACAGTGAGCAATTTACACACAGCACTTATTAACAGAGCTCCAAAAACGCACGCGGAAACACCCCTTCTATAGCAAAGCGCCGTTCGCCTCGGCCGCTGGATCCGCACGGAACGGGAGCTCATTCATAGGCGCCGACTTCATGGGGCTTGAAGGGGCTTCAGCCCCCCCAATATTTTTATTCAGGGGGCTGAGCCCCTTCAAAAACTTCACTCCAACTTTTTTGTGTCAAATCATATTTCTTCCTCCAAATCGGTTAAACTTAAGAATCCTAAAAATAGAGAATGTATCGCTAGCTTCTGTCTCCCACTCCGCTTTTTCTTTCACAGGGATTCAGGAATTACGTTGGGCGCCTGTAATGCCGTAAGGCACGGATGTCAACCTTCTTTATCAAGAGCGCAAGCACAAACAAATGACCATCAGATAGCTAGGCAAAAAGAAACGGGTGTTTTCCCCCACAAGAACCCTTCAGATTTTACACCGTGACACAATTGATGATGGAATTGCTTTCTAGTAGGGAGAGGACTGCGTTTTTTTTAGGAGGGTCGTTCTCATGTAATGTAATCTTTCTTTTTTAAATCAGTACAGCAAAAGCTTTCACTTTTGTTCTATTGTGAGATACAGACTCTTCTGTAGACGTCTGACCATAAGGGAGATTTTCCCATTGTGCAAAACTGCAAACGATTGTGACATTCCCATTTCCCAGCAGTATTAAGTTTCGATGCTGAAAATAAACCGTTTAAATGTGACTTAAAAACAATTCAAGGCAGAAAATTGATAGTCAAATTTAAGTTTGAAGATTTTAAATCATGAAGAACCTTGTGAGATAGATGAAAAATTGATGTTTAATACAGTTTCGGATATAGACAGTATTCATTTCTTTATACGCTTTATCAAAACTTTACTAATATCGAACGCTTAACGTTTCTGATTTAGCTACAGTTAAGAGCTAAATAAAAAATGATTTCATAAAAATCTTCGAGCAGCACAACTTCTGGATTATATTTTATAATTGCTTGCTCTTATCTTCTCTCTTTACATATAAAACTCTATCCCCCATCAAGGGCGTAATCAGAGGTGGGGGGGGGGAGAGGCTACGCCTGGCTGAGCACTACTTAGCTGTCTCCCAGCCCCCCCTACGATTTTCAAAAATTTTTGTTAGTTTATACATAAATACGAAAATTTAGAAACGAACATTTGAAAACCATGAAATCTTTAAGAAAACTCGTTGTTTTAGGCGAATTTCGGTTCATTATTTTGCTACTCTTGGCTGCATATGGTGCCAGTGGCGGATCCAGAGGGGGGTCACAGTGGTCATGGGCCTAGATTAACCATCTCGCCAAGAAAGAAGGAAGAAAAAAAACGAGGGCCCAAGCCGAGCTTGGACAAGGCCCAAAATTCAGAGAGGCCTTGATCATATGCATACATATCATATTGTGTTGCTAAAAGAGAATTCCTCTTTAGAAAACCATTAGTCTCTGACTAATTTACTTTATTTTATAACAACACTAGAGTATGCACACAATATTCTGACTATGTGCTCAGTCGTTGTTCCTTGGCAGAAAAATATGCAGCCGTTTTGTAAATATGTGCATTCATCCATATTCATCCATACATAGAGGACAAAGGAAAGGGGAGTCACAGCGAGCATGATTAACGTAAGGGTGAATGGGGTAGTTGCCTCGAACCCACAATGAAAGAAAACGATCAAAATCAAAAAATGGTTTTAGAAAAATGTGTGAATTGGGCGTGTGATACATATACTCGTATTCGACCCCCACCTCCACCCCACACTTGCAAATAGCCTCCCTCTTCTGTAAAAGCACTCTATGAAGCACCTATGTTTGTAAATTATTATTTATGGAATATCAAACTAGCGTAACTGCTACAAAACCATAAAAATTATAGAGGAGGAAGGAGGGGGCTGTCATGGGGAAAGAGGGACTGTACCTAAACAGGGCCGGATTACCCATTAGGCTGAGTAGGCTTTCACCTGTGGGCTCCTACCATTTTAGAGGCCTGCGTTAAAATTTAGAAGGAAAAAAATATAATCAAACATTATTAAAGCTATTTTAGTGTTAATATTTATACAGTATATGTATATGTAACTCTGAGAAAATAATTCTGATTCATTATTGACTTCGTACACAAGAAACACTTTTTGGCATTGTACACTTCTTAATTGAAATTTGAATGAATATGTGCTAGAAAGTTTGAAGCTGACTATTTAGCTTGAATTTTTATGTGCACATTTCAGTGATACCTTGCATTAGATGGATGCATATTTTGCAAATTCAATAAGGAGAACTTTTAGCACTATGTTTACACGAACGGGCTATGGTAATCATAAGAAGGCTTATAAACAAAATACCCTTCGTACCCCAGTCATCACAATCATATTTTATACAACTTTTTTCCGTTCTGAATAAAAATTAATTTTCGTATATTGTTGCACAAATATCATCAGAATAAATTTCAAATAACATAATGCGTTATGGTTTTAGTTTATAAAATGAATACTATGTATCCATTTAGCCAAAGCGTCTCTGACTTACCAATTGCTAGTGTGCTAGTTTAATTTGTTTTGATAATTGTTAAGGTAATCTGGAACAATTTTCCAAATAGAAGGGTGATTTAGAGTGCAGTGGAGTTTTTATATATGTTTTAAAAATAATATGGCGTAGACTATGATTTCGAATTAGATTTCATTCATTTTGTTTCCATTTTTCATATTATTGAGTATTCTTAAAAATTGTCTGTAAATATCTACAATAATTCAGAGTGATAATTTTGGCATTGTATATCTGTTTCTGTGTTATTCCACTTTTAAATTTAAAGTACGATTATATTTTATACAACTTTTCTCCGTACTGAATAAAAATAAATTTTCATATATTGTTGCACAAATATCATCAAAATATGTTTCAAATAGCATAATTCATTATGGTTTTAGTTTATAAAATGATTACTATGTGTCCATTTTGCCAGGAGCGTCTCTGATTTGCCAATTGCTTATGTGCTGGTTTAATTTGTTTTCATAATTGCTAAGGTAATCTGGAACGGTTTTCCAAAAAGAAGTGTGATTTAAAGTGCAATGCAGATTTTATATGTCGAGTTTTCTATGCCAAGTTCCACACGAAGCCCCCCCCCCCCGGCCTAGATCCCTCGCGCAGATAGTTGGCCATAACACCACATTTCAACATTTCTTTTCATTTTTAATGTTATTGAAAGATTATATGAGTATTCTTAGTTTAATGTAAAATGAAAGTTTTCAGTATTAAAATGTTTATGAAGACCTAAAATAGTGTAGACTCTGAATTTTGATATATTCTCGCACTTGGATTTCTTTGTTAAATCATTTTTAATTGTTAACAAGGATGATATTATTGAAAAATTAATTTTTTTCCTGCTGTGAAAATACTATGAGAATGAATTTAAAAGTATATTTTATTTATTTATTTGTTTTTACAATTCAAATCACGGAAATCCGTTTAAAATGTATGTGTCGAAGAGAGGACTTGTAACTTTGTATGATGGTTTGTATATTTGTTTGATTTGTTTTAATACATGGAAAGGAGGTATTTATTACTTCTTTGTTTATGTTTTTTTTAAATAATTTTAAATGTAATCTGTAAAAAGTTGTCAAAAAATGTAATTTAAATGTGATCAGTTTTTCTGTCTTAAAGTAGTGCGACATTTAATTAAAGTCGATTCAATTTATGGGTATTTCATCATGTAGTAAAATAAAAAATACTATTTTATATTAGTAAAAATTATCTCTGATGAATGTTTGCAAGTAAATAAAATAATCCAGATTTTAGTATTTCGTCTCGTTTGTACTTCTAGGGTATTTTGAAATATTAGCTGGAGTAATGTTTTGCAGAACAGTTTTCCACATTTGACTGCATGCATTTTCTTTCCTATGAAATTATCATTAAATACATTTCGAAAAAGATTTTACTTGTTTTGCTGTTATTAACTTAATTAAAATTCAGTTGTTCTTTCAGAAGGGAGATTTGCTTTCTCCATATGTGTACTGAAGACTGATTCTAGATCTTGAGTTCAAATACTTAATTTAAAAAATGAGTTCAAAAAATTTTTGAAAAATTTATTAAATGGAATTCCTTTTATTTTCATGAAAGTGTTATGTTAAAAAAGCACATTTTGAAATCTCAATTCTAAAATTTCTGAACCCCTTAATTATACTGACGGAGAGAAGGATTTTGTGTCCCCCCGTCCACCTCCGTAAGGATACGAGCCCCCCCAATAATTTTTACAAGTCGGCGCCCGTGAGCTCATTCACACTGCACTGAGGATTCTGCAGCGCTCCTATATATAGCCGACGCAGAAGGTACAAGAAGCTTCCAGAAAAGTCTATTTCTCGAGTATTCCACATAAAGCGGGAATTTTGATTACGTCATAGGAGAGAAATGTTAGGTTATTATTGATTTTAATGCAGCAAAAGCAGCTTTACAGGCTCCATAGGGAAAATCGCCCCAAATGGCCAATATGTCGCTACGCTTGGTGACTTTTGGCGAAATATCGCCAAATTTGGCGCCAATAATAAGTCCCCAAAAGTGAAGAGATCGAGGCCCTAGGACCAATATTTCTCGAAATTTCTAGAAATCCCATATATTTGAATGGGAAACCGAAACCTCCGTATCTCCGGTTCTAGTTGACGGATTTTGATGCAACAATAAGCAAAATTTATCTATTTGAAGCGTAGAATACGAATTTGAACTATTTTAAGCCCCAGGACAGCGGGTTGCCCCGAAAATTAATGCCGTAACAATATGATTTGTCGACAGGTTTTCTAGACATGAACCATCACGGTGAAGACCTTTTCTATTGTGTTTGCCAGATAATGTAGAGGTGGGGAGGGGGGAGATTAAAATCTTGAAAGTCGCAAAAGGTTTGGCATTTTTGATAACTGATCGCCAAGTTTGCTTCCAAAAAATAACTTTAAAACCGAACCAAGCTTGGCGATATTTTCCGAATTTGGCTAGAAACTAGAAAAGTATAGTTAGAATATGCCTGGCAAAGATTGTAAACACACTTCGGGTGTCATTGTCTCCTATTACCCTAAGATGAAATCGACACGTTGCAGAGAAACAAGCTCAGGAGCTCATTGATTTAGCGTTCTATTGAATTAAAATGCTAAATCTCTTTATATTCACTTTTTGTGCTTTTTGACTCTCTCAAAAATAATTTTGAGTTTAAGCGAAATTTTATATTTTGGCTTTGCAACTATTTAATTAGTTTCAAAACAAACACACAACTCTAGATACTTAATATAGAAATATTAAAATCTGTAATTATGCATAAACGTATTCCTATTTTATAAATAATTTTTAATACTCGTGGAGCCAAAGTGGGAAGTTTGACTTTTACTTGAATACTTTTGTGGAGGCAGGGGATTGCCCCGCGCTCACACCTTGACAATTGACAGCCGAGCAAAGGGGTACCTTTTGACACG
Organism: Cheiracanthium punctorium; assembly: GCA_038373885.1. NCBI lineage: Eukaryota > Metazoa > Arthropoda > Arachnida > Araneae > Cheiracanthiidae > Cheiracanthium > Cheiracanthium punctorium. The sequence continues at coordinate 11,784 of JAWZYV010009190.1, read as the reverse complement.
GCTGGAAAACGCCACAATCTACCACGCGGATTTCACGCGATCAAAACCGGCTCCCGCCGCACGCTTCCCTTCATTGATGACCCTAACTAAGAACACGCATTCACCTTCTTACCTTCAGCTACAGATGGCACAAGCACCTACCCCACCCATTTCTCGCCCGACTCGCTCTTTCAGAGTCCGCAACGAGCGGCAAGGAAGTCCACAACGAGTCGCAGCGAACTCCCAAAGTCCACAACGAGTGGTAACATTCCATAATTCTTGGAACATCGTTCGTCAGCCTCCGACTGATTCTAGGGGTTGGAGGAAATAGTGTGGCGGGACGAGATTGCATCAGCGGCCGACCCATCTTAGCAATCGAAGGCCGAGCGAAGAATACCTTTTGCCACGGCTGGAAAACGCCACAATGTAACATGCGGATTTCACGCGATCAAAACCGGCTCCTGTCGCACGCTTCCCTTCACTGCTTGGAGAGGGTGTATTTTATTTGTACAATTAAATTAGATATATTAAATCAAAGTAATCTAAAATATAAATAATCAACGTCCCCCCCCCCATCTCAGTGGGTGGCCGTAAAATTATCAAACGTTGATCGGTCCGCTTTGATAAAAAGGTTGGGGACCACTGTTTTAAGAAATATAGATTTAACATCAACTATGCCTTAAGAAAGGATAGCTGGACTGTCTTTAATATCAATAGAAAATAATACTGCGAGTTCACTCAATTACACTAATTAAATTGATGAATTTGCGAACAAAAAGACCCGAAGACTTGAGTTATAAAATATGGTATTAAATAATCTTCTAACAAAGATTTAATGCAATTTTTGGTTTTCAACACTTTCCAACAAGGTCGAAAAGTGTTTATGATTTCGGTTTGTCTGTCTGTCCGTGCTCAAACTCTCGTAAACATGCATAAATTTCTACGAAATTTATATATGTTCTTCCTATGTACTGTACCATAGATCCTATGGAAAATGATGCATATAGAATCTATAGTTCTTCTACAGGACAACTCAAAAGATTTCAAGTACACTACGCTCTATTGGCAGTCATCCTTTAAAGCGCATTTTAGAGATATTTGGCTATTAGGAATGACTCAAAAGTGATACATGTTATTAGAGGGATGCGATGGAGAGCTTTATCTTGTATTACAAAAGTGATACAATATAAACCTCTCCATCGAAAAGAGTGTCTGTATCATGTTCTTCTACAGGAGAACTCAAAATAATTCCGATACATTACGGTCAATGGCTGTTTAGAGACAGGCATCCATGTCCGCAGTAAGGTAGTATCGTGCATTTATAAAGCACAACTCTATCTAACTACGTAATATCTCCCCCAAAAGTGGCACTGAAAGTCGCTAACATTGGCGACTTTTGCGATAAATCACCAAATACGGCGAGAAAAAAATCTTTCGAAAAATGAACCCAGCTTGGCGATATTTTCATTATTTGAAGGGAAACCTCGGGTTCCTAATTAACCTTTTTTAACCTTAGGTTAAAAAATACCTAATGTGGTAATAATAAGGTATGATGATAAAATAAATAAAAACTTTTTTTGAAAAACACGCATAAAATGATACTTATGGGGTGGGACAATCGTTTCGACCGAAAAATTATTAGTCTTCGTCAGCCGTACCACTTAGGTCTCACAAACAGTGAAATTCCACTGTTTATAATCGATGCGTTTGGCATGATTTATCTTTTTTGTTTTTCTTTTTCTGCAAGTCTTTTTTCCCTCCACTTACTTGAATTTTAATTTGTAGCATCACATTAATTTTTTAATGGATATTTATTAATAGTATTGCATACGCACCTAAACTATAAATACGAGGGTTGCCTTATAAGTTTCTACAAAAGGTAGGAAGAAAAATAATTTTTTGGGAATAAACTGTTTTTTTGCTTTTCAAAATATTCCCTCTTTAAGATTTATGCACTTTTCCACCCGTTCAAACCTATTTTTGAAACAGTTTTTCCACTCTGAAGTGTTTATATCTCGAAACCTGGTTTTGGAAGGTATCAACAGCTTCCTCAGGTGGTGAAAATCGCTGTCCACGCATTTTTTGTTTGACTTAAGGGAACAAGAAAAAGTCGTTTGAAGACAAATCAGGAGAACATAGGCAATGAGACATTAATTTGATATTTTTTCTCCTTCGAATAACCAATTGTTTCACGTGCTGTGTGGGAGCTGGCGTTGTCGTGATGAAGAATGATGCTTCGATTTTTGTTTTTTTCCTGATTTTGTTGATGACTTTTGGCAAAAAAAATTCTGTTTACCAGTTAGCGTTAACAGTTTTTCGATCCTCTAAAGGAACGGTTGCGATATCTCCCTTAAAGCCGAAGAAACAAGCAAGCATTTTCTTGGAAGTGCTTTATGAACAAACAACTTTTGTAGGATTCGGTTCATCTGGAAACACCCAAACAGTGTATTATTGTTTAGTTTCCAGCTCACAGGAATATATCCAACTTTCGTCACCTGTAACGATGAGACATACGGATTTTACAGCTCCCAATTTGAAATTTGCCAAGGGATGCTTCTATCTCACGATATGTGACATACCGATCTTCTTCAATCACCTTGCGTATAGCATCGATGTTGTCTGGAATCACTACCGATGTTGATCGTCCTTCACGAGATTCATCACTGACGGACGCACGACCACGATGAAATTCTGCTAACCAATTGGAAACAGTATTTTCTGATAGGGCTTCATTACCAAAAGATTCATGAAGTGTCACTAAGCAGTCTTGTCGAGTGAGGCCTTTCTTAAAATCATAAAAAAATCGTCCAATCAAAACCTTCACGAGTTATTTCCAGTTTTTTTCATTCACTGGCTTCTTTAGAACACCCGTGTAAACAAAATACGCAATCAATTTCTATGCCACTGATTCCAAGATAAAAAAATGTGAATTTTACGAATATCCTGAAGACAGGTTTCAGTAGCGCCTCTTATTGGTCGTTTGTAAAAACATAAAAGGCTATCTATGTGCCGTATTAGCCCAAATATAACACAACCCCGAATTTTTTCAACAAGATAATTAGAAAAATCCTATATTTAGGATTCGAATTTAGCGCGAGTCAAGTTTTTTACGAGAAATGATCAGTCGAAAAACATCGCGTTATTCAGGCTAATACGGTACATCCTAAATAAGTATAAGGACATAAACAGTGGAATTTAAGTGATCAAATCATGAAAGTAAACGTAAAACTAAATAATTGAAATTATTTCTGCGAAGGAATCTCCATCAGCAGAACACTGTTCTATTGATTGATACACCCCTAAAGAAAAACTAGCAAATAAGCATTTTAGACACTTTGTTATGCATTGTAAACTAGCTATTTTTAGATATGTATAATTCTTTTTTACTTTTAGAATTTAACAATCTCTTATTCATATTTTCTTTGAATTATGTTTTGTTTGATGGAATCAAGAACTGTTTTATTAAACTAAAGCTTAATAATTGTACTTTATATAGGCCCTAACCAAGATAAATTACACAAACAAGCAAAAAAGTTTATTGTATAAATGTAACTTAGGTAATTTTTATGAGTTAAGTTTGATATTCTTTGAAGGATTTCAAATTATTACTTCTTAAATAAAAAATTTTAGAACAACTCAATTTTTGAGTAGAATGATAAACAATATGAGCTTGTCCATTATGCAGTATTAGAGGACTATGTACTATGTAAAGTTTCAAAGATTTGAGAATCGTAGCAGATTTTTTTTTATGAGTTAAACTTTCTAAATGTCATGAATATTTTTTCATAATGAGTGAACATGCTATACATGTGCGAATGCATCTACGTATACGTATGTATGTGTGTATGTCTAGACGTATTTAAGGGAAGGGGTCCAGGAAACCTCCCCCTCCCTCCCCAAAATTTCGATTTTTATTGATAATGATGAGGTATTTTTGTGAATATTTTTGCCCTATCCACGATTTTGCATCCGCTCCAAAATTTTTTTCTGGATACATCTCTGTGTGTATGCATGCATCAATGTGTGAAAATGTGTACAGGGACTCCAAATTTCTAAAGCCGGGCCTGGATATATACTGGGCAGTTCAGCAATTGGTCCTAACAACCAAGGCGACAGACGATCGATATATACTGGGCATATCAGCAATGAGTTCGAGTGCTCTTTAAGGGTGAGACGAGAGTCGCCTTAATCTATATCGCGATTCCGGAAGCATATACATATCTCGAGAGAGCTGGGGAACACGCAAATCACCCTCTAACACCATCGAAAGGGAGACATTTGGAGGTCGCGAATGCTTGGTAATGATACTGACCTTCATACCTCTCAAGAAAGTTCCAATACCTGTTCTTGGTATAGTGCAGAGATTCTCCGCAATGGGTACTCAGTTCCTCCTCATGGAAGACAACGCTACATCTTACTGTAGAGGGTGTTTACAGAGCTGTTGGACAGTGAGGATTGGCCCGCAATTCCTCGGACCTAAATCCAACTGAACACGTTTCGAAACTCTTGACAAACGCTTTTCAGCTTGTCACCAATAGAGCAAGAGCCCGCGGCCGCCAGACCTTCGTCACAAGGACGGCTCCAGTGAGGGGGCCATGGGGGCCATGGCCCCCTCCGAAATTTCGTTTTAGAACTTTAGATTGGCATACTGTACGATTTCACACTCCACTTTGCATTTTTTAAAATGTATAGACGTATATAAAAAGTTCAATGGACCCTCCGAGAATTCAGTCTGGAGCCGCTCTTGCTTCGTCATAGTATAAAAGCTGAAACTTTCTCTGAGCATATTCCCCAATACAGGTAGGAACAATCGGCCAAAACGTAATTCTATTACGAGCGCGCTGCAGCATCGTAAGAAAGTTCAGAAGTAGCAGTATAAAGAAGTAGCAGTAGTAAATGTGCTTGACACTTTGTGACAGCTTGACGTACTTCGTCGCGGGAGTTTACGAACACAAAAGTTTTCCATGACTTTGAGATTGTCTGGCGGGGGTTTGCCACGATGGAAAAGTGTCTGGCAAGGGATAAAGTGATTTCTAGTATTGCGAAGAAGAACATATAAAAAAATAAAGCTTTATGAAATGACGAAAATTTTCTGCAATTTAATACACCTTTGCCACCTGTTACCTGCCAAAGCCACGATCCTCCAAACTTTATAGTGGCCGATTGTTCCTACCTCTGTTGGGGGGTATGCGCAGAGAAAGTTTCAGCGTTTATACTATGACGAAGGTCTGGCGGTCGCTGGCTCTCGGACTACAACTTCATAGGCGTAGCACATGACCGATTTCTTTTTTCTTTTCCTTTTTTTGGGGGGGAGAGGGATCGTCGCATATCGAATTGAAGATTAGAAATGGAAAGTTTCTTCTGAATTTTGGAAGAAATAGTGAAAATCAAAAGATTAGAAGTTTGAAAGGGGAGGGGGGGCACGTGCCCCGGACGACAGGCCCTTGACGAGCTTGAATCGATCCCGCAGTTGCGACTGGCGTTACAAGAAGAGTGGAATGCAAGAACGTTTCGACGAACTCCTAATCAGCATGCGCAGAGGATGCATATCCGTCATCGCAGTCAGGAGCAGGGCCCTTGCTAAAGAGGGGGGGGGGTGTTCCCCCCCCCGCTAGCACTCGCTTTAACAGAGACGATAATTTACTCTTTGTTTCTGGGGCAATTGGCAAAATCACGCAAATCCAGTTGGCAAAAGTAAAGAGTTGGTAATATAGTTGATAAAAAAATAAAGTTCGTAAAAACAGACATTTGGCTTGGCAGTTTATCGACATCTCCCCCCCCCCTAAAAAAGACTTATTAATGGCTCTGCTCAGGAGTGAACATATTCCTACTAAAAACTAAATTTTTTCTTGCCATTCACCTGAACATGGATATTTCTGTCTTCTGTGTAGTTGTTGTCGAAGCTAACTTTTCAATAGAGTTCCTTGTCTGCTTCTAATACTTTCCCCCCCCCCCCACTGTGACGAAGTTCACATATTTTTCGCGTCTTAAAATAATGTTCCTATGTTTCGTCTTTCTAAATCAAAATTACGTATTCCGTATTAATCTCTCTCCACTTTGTTTTTTCGGCTCGATAAAATATTCTTTCCTTTTGCGCGAAGCTATGTCTGGGATTTTTCGGGGTTTCCCTTCTAAATTAATTTCGCTTTAGCATATACTGTGTTAGTTCTTAGCGCCTCCCGGTCTCCGTCGGTGTTTTCTCACAGGGTTGTAGCCTTACGTATTGGCATCCGCCAAATTCTGGCACTTCTGTCTTGGGATAAATCATTTAAATCCGTTTGTTTCAAATTTTTATATTGTTTACGCCTACCGGACGGTGGTTGTCACGTGGGGCAGTGGCTTATGAGTGCTCATATTTTACTCGCCAACCTGTAGAGAGCTGGCAGTTTTGTAGGAAGATTTTAGAAGACTTCTCGATTGCTCTCCGTCAGAGGAGGTTGTGTTCGTTTTTTTAATGGAACTCCGGCATGCCGTGTGGCCGGAACAATTAGATATGTTCCTGGTGTTGAAGTAATGTACGGTGCGTAATTGAACTTGTTTCCTTAATAACTGTTTTGTGAAGATACCTACAATAAAGTGCAGCCTTTTTGTGTATTCCAGTTGTCCGTCAGTTTTTCTCAAATACCTTTAGTACTCTATACGTCTTGTAAGCGGCCGAGGGAACGTTTCTCTTAATCGACCTCCGACAACTCCCTCATATAAACTTGGTGCGTCATGACCAGCTCGTTTTCACGAGTAGTTGTTTCCGGCACATCACCGGCTGTCGGAGTTTCCTTTTGCCAATGTAAGCCTAAAAAAAAAAACTGTTCCTACTTAAGCAAAGCAAATGTTCTGTGGACTCTCCCGTCTCCATGTCATCGGAATTTTGATGTCTCCCTGCGGTGATTCAGTAACTGCTCCTTGTGCTGTGAACTTTCTCGGATTTTTCTGAGGGATGAGAGGATTTTTGATTACCCAGCGTTGTGCGACCGAAAAGAATTTGCTGATACCTGTGTTCTTCGTATCTACATTTTACGTAGTGACCGTTCCGGTGTTACGATGCTCTTCTGGTTTCGCCTCGCGCTTCTGGTTTCGCGGCCCTGTGTTTTTTTTTCGCTACCGTGTTAGTTGTGCCCGAAGTCTTATGTTTCCTGTATTTCGCCGATACCTCTGAGTCAACTCTAGCGGAAACCATGAGACGAGTGTGGTGTTCAGAATTATGTGTGTTTTTATAATGGATTCGGAACTTTTATGTGTGTCACAAGGATAAATGTTTTGATTTTCATTCATAAGAGGATAATTTTTGCGTTTTGTGTGTTTTATGTCATTTTTGTAGGTAAGTCATTATTTTTATTATTGTAGAATGTCTAAAATTTCTGATTTTTCTGTTAATATTCCATCATTTGATGGTAATGTCGTAGAATTAAAACATTTCTTTGGTATATTGGAAGACTTAGCATCTTTAAACAAATGGTCAGAAGAAAAAACTATTTTGTATTTCAAGACTAAACTAATTGGTCCAGCATTACAGTTTTTTATTGAAAATGAGGTTGTAAATAAAGCGAGAGATTTTGATGTAATTAAATTAGAATTTGAAAAATATTTTTGTAATAATGAAATTCTAGCTCCAGTAACCGAGCTTAATAATTTGAAATTTGAAGATTTTAACTCTGTAACTGCTTTTGTTCATCGATTAAATGTTTTGGTTTCTAAGGTATATAAAATTAAAGATTCTCAAGCTCTTGATGATATTAAATATGTTAAATTGATGTCGGCTTTGCCATCTAACATTAGAGTTAAAATTTTGGAGGATAACATAACTGACTATTCTAAAGCTGTTGTGCGTGCCCAGCAATTACAAAATATTGCACAATCTGAATCACTTGTTTTGGCTAATCAACAAAAAGCCCCAGTGTTTGCTATTTCTGAAAAAATTGAAGAATTAGCTTCAAAAATTAATGATTTGACTTTTAAAAATTCTACTTCTGGTTCTGCTGACACCAATCGTAATGCTTCTGCTTCTGCTTCTGAGCAACGGAATTTTTTCAGACAACGTAGACCTCATAATACACAGTTTAAAAACAGAAATACAGTTTTTCAAAATTATGACAGAAATAGAGGTCAAAGTAGTATTATCTGCCAATTGTGCTCCGGCAGACATCATTCTGCACGCCAGTGTAGAAAATTTAAAGTTTTGCACAATACTCCACAAAATAATAATGTTGGTCGTCGACCCAACTTCCGAAATTCAGGAAGAAATTTTTCTAATGACTGTAATTTAAACTAATTTCGAGGTGTGATTTGACTGGTGGGAACACACCTCGTTCTTTCATACATACACCAGACAATTTCCCAATTTTGTCTAAAAATTTACCAAAAGTGTCTAATGAGCGTAGAGTTCGTTCTTGTTCGACTCAGACTATTGTACCTGTTACCATTGCTAAATCTAAATATGTACAGACTGATAATATTTTTGAAGATGAAAAACGAAATGAATATTTTATTGCAAATGTGAACAATGATTGTAATTTATTACCAATAATTGAAGTGATGGTGAATAAACAAAAACTTAAATTCTTGATTGATACTGGTAGTTCTATTTCTTTGCTTACAAGGGATGTTTTTAATGAAATTAAATCTAAAATCAATTACAAACACCTGGCTTCTTCAGTCACTATATCTACAATTAATTCAAAAATAAAATTCTCTGCTTGTATTAAATTAACCTTTAAAATTAAATCAATGTTTTTTCACCACTGCTTCTATATTGTTGACATTCCAGTTAATGAACATTTTGATGGTATTTTGGGTTTTCCTTTTTTAAGAGAAAACAATATTTCAATTGATATGAAAAATTCTTGTCTTATGGTTAATGATGTCAAGGTATATTTTCTAAATAATAAAGACTCTAGCAATATGCATGTGTGTGCAACTGATAATAATGAAAAAGGTCCTAATTTAATTAAAGTAAATGACAATTCTGTTTATCTATGTCAAAAGGTCATTTTAGAGCCGGATGAGCATATTTATGCTCAGGTTTGTTGTGATAATAAGTCTAGCACTGAATATTTTCTTTTTTCACCAAATGATGCTGAAAATTACATTTCTTATGAGGCTTGTTATTTAAATGAACACTTTAATCAAAACAAAAATGGTAACAAGTGCTCTCAAAAATTTTCTATATTTATTCATAATGTATCTGAACAGAAAATTCATTTAAATAAGAATACTAAGATTGGTAATATTTATGATATTGATGAAGTTAAAGAAAGAGACCTAACCGATGATTCTGAGAATTTTCAAATGTGTAATTTAATACAGCCTTCATCAGAAGTGCTTAATAAAAGAAAACAGCAATTAACTTCATCTGATTTTGACTTAGCACATTTAGAATGTAATGAACAAAGTGAATTAAGTAGTTTATTACTAAGCAATTTTGCTGCTTTTTCAAAAGATATGTCTACTTTAGGACACACTGACAGAGTTATTCCTGTGTTGAACTTTACTAATGATTTTCCAATAAAAACATTGCCATTTCCAATTCCTCAGGCTCTTCAAAGTGAAGCTAAAGAGCAAATAGACCAATTACTGAATGCAGGTATAATTGAACGTAACTGTTCTGAATGGGCATGTCCTGTAATTTTAGTAAAGAAAAAGCCTGACTCTTCTGGAAAACAAAAGTATAGGTTAGCCCTTGATTTGCGTATGTTGAATTCTGTCATACAAGGTTCATCATATCCTTTACCTAAAATTCAGACAATTATTGCTAATCTATCAACATATAAATTTTTCACCAGTTTAGATTTACAACAGGCTTATCATCAAATAGATTTACCAAAAGATTTACAAGATAAATTAACTTTCACTTCTCAGTTTGGCTCATTTAAATATAAAAGAATGGTTTTCGGTTTGAAATCCGCTGCCTCAACTTTTCAGGCTCTTATGGATCTTTTGCTAGACGAGGTTAACTCAGATGGAATTTTTGCATATCAGGATGATCTTATTATAGGATCACATTCTTTTGAAGACACTGTACATAAACTTGAAAAAGTTTTAAAAGTTTTATGTAAATATAATTTGACACTTGCTCCTACTAAATGTTCTTTTCATAAAACATCAACAAACTATTTGGGTTTTCATATTGAAAATCATTTTATCAAGCCTATTCAATGTAACATTGCAAAAGTTGTTTCTTTTCCAACTCCTACAACAAAAAAACAATTAAAACGCTTTATTGGTTTGGCAACTTTTTACAAACACTTAATTCCTGCATTTTCTGAGTTATCTCAACCTTTGATTCAATTAACTACTCCTAAAGCTAAATTTGTTTGGACTTCTACACATGAACAAAATTTTCAAAAGATGCAACAAATATTTTTCTCTGAACCTATGGTAAGACTTCCTGACTGGAATAAGACTTTTTATTTAAATACTGATGCTTCCAACATTTCTATAAGTGCTTGTCTTTTACAAATGTATGATAATAAACTACTTCCAGTTGCTTATTTTTCCAAATCGTTAAATAAAGCTGAGCAAAAGTATCCTGCTCTTAAGTTGGAACTAATGGCTATATATAAATCTGTTAATGCCTTTAAATATTATTTGTATAATAGACATTTTATAATTCTTTCTGATAGTGCTCCTTTGAAAAAATATAAAAAGACTACCAACCCAGCTGACATAATCACAAGGTGGTTACTTGAGTTGTCAGAATATTCATTTAGTTTTCAGCACATTGCTGGATCTAAAAATGTACTTGCTGACTATTTATCTAGGGAGAACTTTGAAAATAATACTGAAACTCTTGACAGTAATCCTCAGTTAATTTATGATAAAGGTGTTATACCAATTGTTGATAATGTTCCTAAAAATAATGAATATGTGAACTTTTTAGTTACAAAAAATTCAAATAGTACTGATCCACTGTTGGAAATTTCAAATGAAACTTTTTTCAGAGAGCAAAATGCTGATCCTGAGTTGTCTGTCATTTATAATGAAATTTTAAGTAAGGGTTCCTCTGCAACTCATCCTGCCTTTTTTATTCATCCAGAAACTATGTTATTGATGTGTGAAAAGTATAATGTTCATAATCAAACTTATCATCATGTAATTGTTGTTCCACATTCGTTAAAAGCAAAAGCTTTAACAATTTCTCATCTGTCACATTATGGTTTAAAAAAGACTTACGAATTTCTAACAAGGAAGTATTTTTGGAAAGGTATTTATACTGATACCGTGAATTTTGTTGCCTCTTGTACTGTATGTTTACAGGTGAAACATCATCCTACTCGACCTGCTCCTTTACAACAAACATACACACCAACTTATCCAGGACATACTATTGCTATTGACCTTGTTGGTCCTTTCAGTAATGGTCGTACTGTTCTAACAATCACTGATCATTTCTCTCGCCATATGGAGCTTGTGCCTCTTACTTCTACGTCTGCTAATGTAATAGTCGAGGCTCTTTTTAAATATTTTACAACTTTTGGCCGTCCTGCAGTGATTTTGTCAGATTTAGGGCCACAGTTTGTTGCCTCAATTTATAATCATTTTCATGACAAACTTGGTATAAAAATTAATCATTCTTCGGCTGGTCATCCACAATGTAATTCGATTGCTGAACGCATAAATACTTCCATTAAATACTCTGTAAACTTCTTTATATTACTTGATGGCCGCGCGCGCCTTCGATTATGCAATTTTCATATGGGGTCCTATGTTTCGTTCTTTCTAAATCAATATTACGTATTCCGTATTATTAATCTCTCTCCACTTTGTTTGTTCGGCTCGATTAAAATATTCTTTCCTTTTGCGCGACGCTAT
>JAWZYV010009189.1:0-10097 GCA_038373885.1 Cheiracanthium punctorium | reverse complement strand
ACTTAATTACTTCAAAGGGCGAGAAGTAATGTCATATGAAACTTACGAAGCAAAGAACATCACAAATAATAAATATGCTCCCAACGTCAAGTATTCGAAATCATTTATAAAATTGCTGTAACACACAACAGCGGGGTAGCTTCTGCCGATACACTCAAGCCGTGTATTTTGAGCCCTCTGCAGCAGAGCCCGTCCTAGTTGATTTTTGAGCCTTTTGCTAAGTCAGTTACCGAAATCCTGCCTTTCTTTATATTTGTAATCTGCTGTGTGTGGCCCCTGATGAGATTCGCAGCCATTATAAGTTTTTCCAATTTTCATTTCCAAATACCTTGTTTTTTGTGCTCTATTTTTTAACAGCGACCGGCACACTGCATCGTTGTTCCATGGAGTATGGTTTGATTTAGTCATTGATTTATTTTACTTTTGCTATATATATATCGATCGCAATTTACTGTTTGTAATTTCATTACAATCCATATTTTGATTGTATTGATTGCAATTTCGTTACGTATATATATATATATATATATATATATATATATATATATATATATATATATATATATATATATAATATATAATAGCTTACTTACGTAAAGTGAAATCCCAAGATAATCCAATGATAAAGTGAAAAAAATATAAAAAAATAAAAAAGTAGATAGCACATGGTGCCAATTAACGAGCTTATACCGGATAAGTGTTTAAATATAGCCTTTTAAGGCAATGAAAGAGTGGAAAAATTGAATATAAAGCGCCAAATTAGAACTGGTGTGCTTTTTAAGCCTAATCACATGTAACCAGAAATAGACGGAAAATGGAATTAATATTGAAATGGTGTGCTCTATCATCAGGCGCCACCGCACACACATTTCAATTTAATCGAAAAAAAACAATAATAGCTAGGTTTCTGCAAGTTACCTGACCAAAATTAGGGTCCTTTTGTAACTTGGGGGCGCGACCGTAGCTATTAGAAATAAACAACGAGGAAGTGGACCGACACGAAGATCAAAGCTCAGTAATGGAGGCAGTATTAGTGCATGTTGCCATCAGAGAAGGCTTAATGCAATCAATAGACAAGTAATGCCATGGAGTGTGAATAAAAAATGATATATTAATAATACTTTGGAAGTATGGAAAGGAAAAGAATAAATAAATAAATAAAAAGTAATAATTAAATGAATAAATAAAAAGAATAAAAATGGTAATAATTAAATGAATAAATAAAAATGGTAATAATTAAATGAATAAATAATAAAATAAATATTACACTAGTATAGCTAGCCTATGTTTTACGTAGTACTAGCTGCAGTAGCTAAGAAGTACTTAGTTGAGGTTGTGGAAAAGGAGAAAAACTGTAGAAATAATTTTAACAGTAATGATATTGATAATAATTATACTCATTTATTATTGCTATTTATGCTAATATAATTGTAAAATATTTATGTAGAACAGTACTCTGTTTGGCTTCATTGGTTACAGACTCACATAAAAAGGAAAAAGTACCAGTAATCAACCATTCTTAAATATAGAATTTTTTTTTTTTTTTTTTTTTTAAATATAGAAAGAACCAATAACCAACCCCATCCTCACCAACCAATATTCTGATTAGGACATACAGTTATTAAAAGCTTTTCATTTATCGGCATTTTAAGATCTAAGCCATTTTGTCATTTCTTTACGCAAGGTAAATTCTTAAAAGTGTTCTTTTTCTCTAATTTTGCGATTCCCGGGGAGCGGTTTCTGTAGCAACCGTGTAAGTAGAAAGTAAACATTAGGAAACGGCGCGAATTTAGAATTCGCGCTGACACCCCTCACCTTCGGTGCAAACGTCAGACAGTCTGAAGCAATTAACGAAGTTGCAAGTCACGTAGTGTGACGTGTCGCCTGCAATAGCAAGCGCATCTCAACTTTTTGTATTGGTACTCGAATTATGGTCCAGCCCGACCTCTTTAGGAAAAAAAATCATGTAGAGACTGCACTACTGTGCAGGCCCCCATTTATTGCCCGAGCACTTGCCCTGGACACCTGCAGAAACAGGCCCAAAACTTGAATTTTGACCTATACAATTTACTTGTAGCTGTCCTCCTTTTTCTGAAGAAAGCCCTCTTTTGTAAGTCCGTCTAGTCCTCCTTTTTTAATTTTTCATCTGGTAATTCTAGTTAGTTCCAACTCAAAATTGGCTGAACAACCTTTCCAGGCCAGCATTTAAATCACGTGAACTGAGTTCTTTAGGATCTTACTAATTGTGTTTCAGTGTTACCAACTATTGTTTTTCGATGCTGAGATAATAGGGCTAGAATTCTGCGTTGAACAGCATTGAACCGGAGCCCCCGGGAAGGGAGGGGGAGAGTAGACAATTACAAGGCGAGCCTGGGTACTGAACGCGTGGAGGTGTTGTGACGTCACAAGAGAGGATGGACTTTTCTCCGTTAAAAGCATTAGAATCATACGGAAAAGTAGAAGAAACTAAGATGTTTTGTGCCTTTTATGGATACTAATGGTAAGTCAGCAATCTCTATTCTTAATACGACATACTTGATAATAGTTATTAAGCTATAGAGTACATAAAAATATAAAATTGCCGTATTTTGCGTTAGTTTTATTGATTTCTGTTCTTTTGTTCTAGCAATCATTATGCTTCCGTTTGCTGCGTCCCAGGCTGTAAGTAAAGCTAATTACAAAAGAGAAGAAAATGTAAAAGTTTTCACTTTTCCCAAAAAACGAAGAAAAGCGGGCCGAATGGACTAAAAATATTCCAAGAAAAAATTGGTCCCCAGGAAAAAATACGTATTTTTATTGAGCATTTTCGAGATGAAGATCTTTTAAAAGACGATGCTATTTTAAAATCAGATGGGGCACTTTTAACTGTAAAAAGAAAGCATTATAAATTAGAACCGAATGCTATCCCGTGCATTTTTTTCGAGCTTACCAGCCTATATATCCGATATTACCAAAAAACAAGAAAGAACTGATCCTACTAAAAGAAGAGAAAACGTTTAGGAAAAAGATATTGAGGAAACCGAAAAAAATAATGCAAAGGAAAATATAAATTCTTTTGTAATTAAGAAATGTATCAAGAGTTTCATGGCAATTCTATGTTAAGAAAATTTCACCTTTAATCCGCTCTTATATTAAACGAGGAATGTTTGTGTGTGTGTGGGTGTGTATGTCCGAACGATCTCGAAAACTGCTCTAAGGATTATTTTTAAATTTCGTACCTGGGGTTTTTTTGGGCCCCTGAAACGATTGAGCTAGGTCAATTGATTTAAAAAACTCTAAAACGCTCAAAATTTAAAATTTAAAATTTTTGGACGGTAGCGCCATCTATTGAGCGTTTGAAAAACACACTTGATGCAATCTTCCTAAAAGGGACGCTCAAATAAGTTTGGGGCGGATTAAAAAATACACGCCATCGATATATAATAGTAAACATTAATTTCGCAAAGAAACAAAATAAATGGAACACAGTACACAGACAAATAAATATTTTAGTAACTAGATATATTACACCATTCAGCTACATAAATTTGTTTAGAATTAAAAAGTTATTTTTATTTCAAAATATCGTCCTGGCAACCAGCGAAAGAAAAAGAGAAAAAAGTCTTCGTTGCCATCCTCGCAAGCAACTTGATGGAATATACGTAAATAATTTAATTATTCTTAATTCATAGTTATTAATACAAAACTATTCGTAAATCTTATGTGAAAAATTGCCTGAATTTATTACAATTATCCTTTTGTAACTAACGTAAAGCTAAATGTATTTTCGCGTATATACTAAAACAATAAAGATTTTTCATGCATTTTATTGATCCATGTGATGCGAATTTCAAAAGTGCATAAAAGTTTCAGCTTAGCCGAATAATTTAAACGAAAATGACACCTTTTTCAGTCATTCACAGTAAGAAAAAAGATCCAGTGACGTAACATGAAAATTCCATTTTTTTTTTTAATAACGGCACTAGGTTGAATTCTATTTTAACTGCCTTATTCCGCCAAGTTGACGATAAATATTTAAATGTAGTTACCCTGACGATTTTTTTTTTTTTTTAATGGGTCAACCGTTTATAGTGAAACGATAATCGAAACTCCGATGAAAAAATGATACGATCGATTCCTAAATTGGGCTCGCAGCCGATATTTAAATTAATTTTGCAGATGATCAGCCATCAGTTTAGTTTTCATTCACAGCAGTTGATGATATCAACTCATTTATTTTATCATCGTATGGACAACTTTTAAAAGTTGCGGGCAGAACTTTACGATAGTGGCCTCCTGGGCCTGACTTCAGGATGTTAGCGAAATCGCGGGCCGTATAATTCGGATTTATATGGAAGTTTGAATGTTTTATATAGGTTTTATACAGGATTTTGACTTGTTCTGAGGGCTGGTCCAAAAGCCATGGCGGGCCCCATCCGGCCGCAGGCTGGGAGTTGTCCATATGTGGAAGCAGTAAATTGGGAGGCTGAAATCTGGTTACTAAGATTTTTTCGGTTAATTCCTAGTTTAGGGTGCTTCTTGGCGATTTTCCAAAAATCGCCAATTTGGCGCGTTTTCCCATCTTATCTCTGGGAGCCAAGATGCTCCCAAAGACACTACGGGAGAACGCACCCAAATTAGCGATAAATACACAAAATAATCAAATTGAAAAACATAAATATTAAAGTTGTAAACAACAAAAATTATTGTACCTACATAACTTGTTGAACAACTGATTTTTTATTTTATTTAAATAATCATATTCGTCGTCTCACAAATCTTAGTTTTTAATTTTTGTGGATACTATTTTAGAAGGGATTTTCTGTAATCTAAAACGAATTTTCTAAAATCTAAACACTAAACCATAAACCTAAAATCAAAACACTAATCATAAACCATTCAGGTAAAGCAATTTTCTGAAATCTAAAACAGATTGTCTGAACTCTAAAATTTTCTTTTAGCTGCAATCAGTCGTTCTTTCGTAATCCTCTCAAGAAAAAGAGATTTTTTTGAAATCTAAAATGAATTTTCTAAAATCTAATGCTAAAATTTTTCGTTAAGCCACAACCACACACCACGCAATTTAGAAAAATACGCTTACCTTCTCTCAAAATCTAATCCACAGTGATAAACGGAGGATTAAATCCACAAACACAATTAACGGAGTTAATTAGTTTTTCCAAAAAAACGGATCCGAAAACATTTGTCGTTAACCCCTCTGAGTTTCCATAAGAAATGGCTTTTAGAAACCAATAGAATAATTCAAACCAACCGCCACGCATGCGCTCCGTTAACACAAGCCCATCAAATCCTTCTCGAACCAAAACTAAATTATACCACATATCATTCTGCTCCCATACAAACACAGCTGCGCATGCGTAAATCAAAGAAACGACTTAACTCATGTAAATTGTAAAGCATTACTAACAACATCGGCTAAAACGTCTCACAAGTGCTTACATGTACATATAGAATCGGTTTAGTAAAATTTAATTACTTTTTGTGTGAGGGGGGGCTGTGCCCCCCCTCAACCCCCCCTTATCTTTTTAGTAGAGTAAATTTAATAATGTAAACAATAAGAGTCCCGTCAGTCAAAAACGCGCATACAGAAACAAAATGGCGGATTTCCACATGGTTGCCAGAACGCAAAATAAAGTCGCCAAGGTTACCACATTATACCTGTTATCGCCTCTTTGGCGAAGAAGCACCCTAAACTAGGATTCAGCCATTTTTTCTAATAAATTTTCAATTCTTATTTAGACATGGATTAGACTGTGTTGTTTTGTGTTGTGTATTATCATTAAACTAAAGGATAACGCCCTTTGTGGAGACAATTACAGCGGGCGATAGAATGTCTACACTCAGAATATTTAATATTTACCCACTTAAAATCAAATAACTTCATATTCAATTTTTATTATACATCGAAATTCGAATTGTATAATCTGCAGAAACATTTCGTATTCGAAACATTTCGTTTGGTATCAACATCCTCTCCTATATCCATGCTTAATGCATGGAAAACCGTTTTATTTTTGAAAAAAGTTAAACTGAGTAGTAATTTAGAAAAGCTATCTTAAGCGAATTGGAATCGTAATTTTTTCCTCCAAAGCCTGATAACCGTGACTTCAATGTAACGTCAATGTCACTTGCAATAGATAATTCTGACGCTCAAATGATTAGCTTTTTTTATTCTCTTAAATGAAATAGAGCTAAAAAAACTAAAAAAAATTTAAAAAAATAAAAAACGCTTAAAAATCAGAGAACGGGGGGATTATCAGATTTTTTCTTTCTTTTTTTTTTCTTTCTTCTTCTTTTTCTTTTTTTTTACATAATTATGATAATTTTCAGGCTGATCGTACCAACGAACCGTGTAAATTTTAAGTTATTAGACAATACATTTTTAATCTGTTTGGATGGTAAAAGTTTTATTTTGAGTGATTGAACTGGAATTGTGACAGAGTCAGGGATCAGCGTAACTACATAGGAGCGATGTATTTTTGATTTATTCGAGGTTAGAAGTCCATTTTCTTCAGTCCATCCGTTTGTTCTATTATTGGCAACGTTTAAGTAGTTGTTAGGATTATTATCTCTACTTATTATAAAAGAAGGTGTCTGTGTGTGTGTGTGTGTGTGTGTGTGTGTGTCTGTCGGCAGCGTTACGGACAAACGGCTACACCTAGAAACACCAAATTTAGTACTCGGGAAGATGTAAATATGTAGCTGTGCATATGGAGAGTTTCCTTAATGGCAACCATTATGTGAAATGATTATTATTTATGCTAATGCGTAAATTGCAAAGAATCGCCACAGAATCACAAGATCCCATTGAGGCCAAATAATCTAAGCTGTTTCTTTTAAGGGAGCCTTGAAGAGGGAGAAGCGAGTATAGATAGTATTAATATACGTAATAGGTAGTATTATTAGATTTGTAAAGATAATATGAATAAATCGCAATGTACCACGTTAATAAATATTTCATGAAATTAAAAGTGTTTATCCTTTTTCAACGGTTGTCTTACAACCAACTAAATGAAAAGTAATTCTAATTTGAGTTAATATATCCCGCAGTAATTTCAACAGAGGAGATTACTTGAACTTTTTTA
This sequence comes from Cheiracanthium punctorium, assembly GCA_038373885.1. NCBI lineage: Eukaryota > Metazoa > Arthropoda > Arachnida > Araneae > Cheiracanthiidae > Cheiracanthium > Cheiracanthium punctorium. The sequence goes on along the minus strand of JAWZYV010009189.1, from coordinate 3,012 downwards.
AAAATGAAATTCTGTTTTGTCACATGCAGATATGATTTTAGTAGAAAAATATTCCCTTCTTCCCGTATGAAGAGCGGGTGCGCAGCTATTTTAAAAACATCTCTTGAAAATAGCATAAATGAATTCAGAAGACCTCAAAACGTGTAAATACACCAAAATCTCGAAGTCGAATTTTTTCATGATTACAATACTTTCCTTATATGGTACATGTTCGGAAAGAAATAAATGGTGCTCCATTTCATGTAGTGTCTTAGGTATTTAATGCTACAACTTGAGCCTAAAAAACAGTATTATGTCGAAATAAGACATTTTGAAAGCCAGGAGTTCTCTGCAAACCATTAAGCTTTCCACTTTTTTGATAGTGAATGACACTGACGTAGTTTTTTGAGTCATTATACTGCAATGATCAGGTTAGTACTCATAACACAAACTTTACATTAAGAGTCAATTAATTTTGCTCCTTTATTTTAATTCCACATCACGAATAATTTCGAATTACACATGTAAGGAAAATTTTCGTTTCCTACCGTGCGAAGAACGGGCACGCAGCTAGTCTCTACTTATTATAAAAGAAGGTGTCTGTGTGTGTGTGTGTGTGTGTGTGTGTCTGTCGGCAGCGTTACGGACAAACGGCTACACCTAGAAACACCAAATTTGGTACTCGGGAAGATGTAAATATGTAGCTGTGCACCTCGAAGCGATTTTTTTCAAAATTCGACCTAGATTTTTTTTTATTTTATGTTTTTTGCGATTTTTGGCATTTTTTCTCACCTAATTCGTAATAACGGCGGAAATTACGCTCGCAGCAAAACGGCATTTGTATCATCGGATAGAGGAAGAAATTTTCTTTTAAAAACAGTTTGTTCTGAATACGTAACATGATTTACCGATTTTTAGGAATTTTTTTACTAAACATCTGCTTCGCGATTTTTTTTCGTAAAATAATTTTAAAACTGTCGCATCTTGAATTCTATCCGTCATAACTTTTAGATATTTTGACAAATCGTGAAACATTCTTTTCTCCCACTTTTAAAATAAAAACGAAAAAATTATGTAAATTAGATGATTTTTTACGAATTTTAATGCAGCCTAATGTTTAGAATTTAATAGCATCAACGCGATCTTCCGCCATTCATTACATTGCGATCACGGCACGAGAATTTATGTTCGGTTGTTGCCACAGAAAGGATTAAAAAAAAAGGGTTTCTTCAACCAATCGAGTTTTTAAATGGGATATCAGAATTTCAATTCGAAAGTGAGGATCTATGACGTCAAATGCTTTAAGATACGTAAAAATTACGCCATAATTTTAACTCATTTATTCCAGCTCTATTTTCAACACAGGGAGACGATATTTTGATTAAAATTTACTGTAGAAATGAACTAAGAAATTCACGATTATTATTATTAGAAGTGGTATTTTAATCCGGTGCATATTTTAAAATTGAAATGTTTTCACGGCGCTGAAAATGTTCATTTTAAAAGTTACAAAGTTCGTTTCAAAGCGCGATATATTAAAATTTTTCTATTTACTATTTTTATTTTTGGCATTTAATTTAGCGCAGGCGTTGCCTAACATACGCATGCAGGTTGCGAGTATAGTTTTATTTTAACGTTGAATAACGTTCCTCCATAAAGGGTCCAACGCAAAGTTTTAATGATACCGTTTGAAAACACTTATGCGAAATATCGAAATTAACTCCCTCAATCTACTGGGGTATCCTTTACGGCAGTCAAACAGTGACGTCATAAATTAAAAAATGCGTGGAAATTGTAAACTCTGGAACTCTGTGCCTGTCACAATTTAAAGACGGGAATAAGTAGCTTCTCGAGATTACCACAGTTTGATGTTTTTCAGGAGACAGGAAACTATGGAGGATAGAACAAGATGATCGCAATATCGAGATACATGGATAGTTAAAAATTGCACTTCCTTGTGATATTTTCACTTCTCCCCACCATAAGATAAAAAATGGTTTATGCGGCGCTAAATCCGCCAATGTTTATAAAACTATGGAAGTAAATTAAATATATATGGAGAGTTTCCTTAATGAGCACCATTATGTTGAAAGATTCTTATTTATGCTAATGCGTAAATTGCACAAGAATCGCCACAGAATCAACAAGCTCCCATTGAGGCCCAAATAATTCTAAGCTGTTTCTTTTAAGGGAGCCTAGAAGAGGGAGAAGCGAGTATAGATCGTATTAATATAACGTTAATAGGTAGTATTATGAGATTTGTAAAGATAATATTGAATAAATCGCAATGGTACCACCACGTTAATAAATATTTTCATGAAATTAAGAGTGTTTAATCCTTTTTTCAACAGTTGTCTTACAACCAACTAAATGGAAAAGTATTTCTAATTTGAGTTAATATATCCCGCTGCAGATAATTTCAACAGAGGGAGATTACTTGAACTTTTTTAAAAATGAAATTCTGTTTTGTCACATGCAGATATGATTTTAGTAGAAAATAATATTCCCTGTCTTTCCGATATGAAGAGCGGGTGCGCAGCTATTTTAAAAACATCTCTTGGAAAATAGCATAAATGAATGCCAGAAGACCTCAAAACGTGTAAATACACCCAAAATCTCAGAAGTCCGAATTTTTGTCATTGATTACAAATTACTTTTCCTTATATGGATACATGTTCGGAAAGAAATTCAATGGTAGCTCCTTTTCAGGTAGTGTCTTAGGTATTTAATGCTACAAACTTGAGCCTAAAAAACAGTATTAATGTCGAAATAAGAACATTTTGAAAGCCAGGAGTTCTCTTGCAAACCCATTAAGCTCTCCACTTTTTTGATAGTGAATTGACACTAGACGTAGTTTTTGTGTCAGTATTCTTGCAATGATCTGGTTAGTACTCATACACACTACTTTACATTAAGAGTCAATTAATTATGCTCCTTTTTTTTTAATTCCACATCACGAAATAATTTCGGAATTACCACCTGTAAGCGAAAAATTTTCGTTTCCTACCGTGCGAAGAACGGGCACGCAGCTAG
>JAWZYV010009184.1:0-32787 GCA_038373885.1 Cheiracanthium punctorium | reverse complement strand
GTTTCCAGTTTGTAAAAGCTGCATTCTAGCAACTTAATCACGCCGTAAATTTGAAAAAGAAAGCCATACACGAAATTACGAATTCTGTATTTTTCTCAGCTATGCTTACTGGTGTATAGTTTTCAGTTCTAGGTCAGGAAGATTATTGGACTCATTGATATCCATGAATTCAACAGTGTTTTTAGTGTCCCTGGGCGGTTGCCCAGTTTTCCCCCTTCCCTAAGCACGGTCTGCGTACGGTAACGTTTTCCGTTCAAAATATTTTGTTTTGTGTACACAGCCATTCTTATATCCATGCAGACGATTCATTTGTGAAAAAAAAAAAAAATAAACTATGTAGTCTGGAAAAACTACAGTAAAACTCGCTTAAGACGCTTTCCCGTTTAAAACGCTTTTTTCCGTCAGTCCCTGGACATTTCCTATACTCATCCATGTAAAATCCACCTGATAAGACGCTTTTATTCTGCTTTGTGTCGTCGGTTAAGACGCTGTTCTCGTATTTCTGATGAAGCTTTTTTTTCCCCTTAAAGGTATTGCAATCCCCCCGAGGTTAGTCACGGTAACCTAACGCTTTACTACTCCTTGATAAGTATCTATTCATCCAACGCCCCTCTCCTTAACTCTTAGCTATCTCTCCCACGCTGCTGTCAGGTTTCATGACCTACTAAAAGTTAGCCCCCCCACGAAAACAAATGCAAATGTTCTGAATGCCAATCGTTTGATCACGTTTGATCAATAGTTTTTTTCATTTGATCAACACAAAAAATAGAGTTATAACAAAAAAATATGAGGGGGGGCTAACTTTTAAAAAATTAAAAAATTGAAATTTTATTTCAAAACCTCTGCCACTTTGTTCAAAATCGTTTGATCAGATTTGATCAACCATTTTCAGCGTTTGATCAAACTCCAAAACTCCCGAAAAACTCATTAAAAAATGTACATGAAAAAAAAGCAAAGCCCCATATTCATAGAAATTCATATTAATTTTTAATCCATTTCATGTACAATCATTTGATTATCGTTTGATCACGTTTGATCAATAGTTTTTTTTTCATTTGATCAACACAAAACATAGAGTTATAACAAAAAAATTTGAGGGGGGGGCTAACTTTTAAAAAATTTTAAAATTAAAATTTCCTTTCAAAACCTCTGCCACTTTGTTCAAAATCGTTTGATCAGATTTGATCAACTATTTCCACCGTTTGATCAAACGCCAAAGTGCTCGAAAAACGCATTGAAACTATACCTGCAAGGGGAATTCAGCCCCCCCTTCGCTCTCCCTTTCTAATGAGAAATTTTAACAAATATTTTTTCCATGTGATGTAGAGTCATTTGATCGAATTTGATCAACTGTTTCCACCGTTTGATCAAACGCCAAAGTTCTCGAAAAACGCATTGTAACTATACCCGCAATGGAAACTCAGCCCCCCCTTCGCTCTCCCTTTCTAATGAGAAATTTTAACAAATATTTTTTCCATGTGATGTAGAGTCATTTGATCGAATTTGATCAACTGTTTCCACCGTTTGATCAAACGCCAAAGTTCTCGAAAAACGCATTGAAACTATACCCGCAAGGGAAACTCAGCCCCCCCTTCGCTCTCCCTTTCTAATGAGAAATTTTAACAAATATTTTTTCCATGTGATGTAGAGTCATTTGATCGAATTTGATCAACTGTTTCCACCGTTTGATCAAACGCCAAAGTTCTCGAAAAACGCATTGAAACTATACCCGCAATGGAAACTCAGCCCCCCCCTTCGCTCTCCCTTTCTAATGAGAAATTTTAACAAATATTTTTTCCATGTGATGTAGAGTCATTTGATCGAATTTGATCAACTGTTTCCACCGTTTGATCAAACGCCAAAGTTCTCGAAAAACGCATTGAAACTATACCCGCAAGGGAAACTCAGCCCCCCCTTCGCTCTCCCTTTCTAATGAGAAATTTTAACAATTTTTTTTTCCATGATATGTAGAGTCATTTGATCGAATTTGATCAACTGTTTCCACCGTTTGATCAAACGCCAAAGTTCTCGAAAAACGCATTGTAACTATACCCGCAATGGAAACTCAGCCCCCCCTTCGCTCTCCCTTTCTAATGAGAAATTTTAACAAATATTTTTTCCATGTGATGTAGAGTCATTTGATCGAATTTGATCAACTGTTTCCACCGTTTGATCAAACGCCAAAGTTCTCGAAAAACGCATTGAAACTATACCCGCAATGGAAACTCAGCCCCCCCTTCGCTCTCCCTTTCTAATGAGAAATTTTAACAAATATTTTTTCCATGTGATGTAGAGTCATTTGATCGAATTTGATCAACTGTTTCCACCGTTTGATCAAACGCCAAAGTTCTCGAAAAACGCATTGAAACTATACCCGCAAGGGAAACTCAGCCCCCCCTTCGCTCTCCCTTTCTAATGAGAAATTTTAACAAATTTTTTTTCCATGATGATGTAGAGTCATTTGATCGAATTTGATCAACTGTTTCCACCGTTTGATCAAACGCCAAAGTTCTCGAAAAACGCATTGAAACTATACCCGCAATGGAAACTCAGCCCCCCCTTCGCTCTCCCTTTCTAATGAGAAATTTTAACAAATATTTTTTCCATGTGATGTAGAGTCATTTGATCGAATTTGATCAACTGTTTCCACCGTTTGATCAAACGCCAAAGTTCTCGAAAAACGCATTGTAACTATACCCGCAATGGAAACTCAGCCCCCCCTTCGCTCTCCCTTTCTAATGAGAAATTTTAACAAATATTTTTTCCATGTGATGTAGAGTCATTTGATCGAATTTGATCAACTGTTTCCACCGTTTGATCAAACGCCAAAGTTCTCGAAAAACGCATTGAAACTATACCCGCAATGGAAACTCAGCCCCCCCTTCGCTCTCCCTTTCTAATGAGAAATTTTAACAAATATTTTTTCCATGATATGTATAGTCATTTGATCGAATTTGATCAACTGTTTCCACCGTTTGATCAAACGCCAAAGTTCTCGAAAAACGCATTGAAACTATACCCGCAATGGAAACTCAGCCCCCCCTTCGCTCTCCCTTTCTAATGAGAAATTTTAACAAATATTTTTTCCATGTGATGTAGAGTCATTTGATCGAATTTGATCAACTGTTTCCACCGTTTGATCAAACGCCAAAGTTCTCGAAAAACGCATTGTAACTATACCCGCAATGGAAACTCAGCCCCCCCTTCGCTCTCCCTTTCTAATGAGAAATTTTAACAAATATTTTTTCCATGTGATGTAGAGTCATTTGATCGAATTTGATCAACTGTTTCCACCGTTTGATCAAACGCCAAAGTTCTCGAAAAACGCATTGAAACTATACCCGCAATGGAAACTCAGCCCCCCCTTCGCTCTCCCTTTCTAATGAGAAATTTTAACAAATTTTTTTTCCATGATATGTAGAGTCATTTGATCGAATTTGATCAACTGTTTCCACCGTTTGATCAAACGCCAAAGTTCTCGAAAAACGCATTGAAACTATACCCGCAATGGAAACTCAGCCCCCCCTTCGCTCTCCCTTTCTAATGAGAAATTTTAACAAATATTTTTTCCATGTGATGTAGAGTCATTTGATCGAATTTGATCAACTGTTTCCACCGTTTGATCAAACGCCAAAGTTCTCGAAAAACGCATTGAAACTATACCCGCAATGGAAACTCAGCCCCCCCTTCGCTCTCCCTTTCTAATGAGAAATTTTAACAAATATTTTTTCCATGTGATGTAGAGTCATTTGATCGAATTTGATCAACTGTTTCCACCGTTTGATCAAACGCCAAAGTTCTCGAAAAACGCATTGAAACTATACCCGCAATGGAAACTCAGCCCCCCCTTCGCTCTCCCTTTCTAATGAGAAATTTTAACAAATTTTTTTTCCATGATATGTAGAGTCATTTGATCGAATTTGATCAACTGTTTCCACCGTTTGATCAAACGCCAAAGTTCTCGAAAAACGCATTGTAACTATACCCGCAATGGAAACTCAGCCCCCCCTTCGCTCTCCCTTTCTAATGAGAAATTTTAACAAATATTTTTTCCATGTGATGTAGAGTCATTTGATCGAATTTGATCAACTGTTTCCACCGTTTGATCAAACGCCAAAGTTCTCGAAAAACGCATTGAAACTATACCCGCAATGGAAACTCAGCCCCCCCTTCGCTCTCCCTTTCTAATGAGAAATTTTAACAAATATTTTTTCCATGTGATGTAGAGTCATTTGATCGAATTTGATCAACTGTTTCCACCGTTTGATCAAACGCCAAAGTTCTCGAAAAACGCATTGTAACTATACCCGCAATGGAAACTCAGCCCCCCCTTCGCTCTCCCTTTCTAATGAGTAATTTTAACAAATTTTTTTTCCATGATATGTAGAGTCATTTGATCGAATTTGATCAACTGTTTCCACCGTTTGATCAAACGCCAAAGTTCTCGAAAAACGCATTGAAACTATACCCGCAATGGAAACTCAGCCCCCCCTTCGCTCTCCCTTTCTAATGAGAAATTTTAACAAATATTTTTTCCATGTGATGTAGAGTCATTTGATCGAATTTGATCAACTGTTTCCACCGTTTGATCAAACGCCAAAGTTCTCGAAAAACGCATTGAAACTATACCCGCAATGGAAACTCAGCCCCCCCTTCGCTCTCCCTTTCTAATGAGAAATTTTAACAAATATTTTTTCCATGTGATGTAGAGTCATTTGATCGAATTTGATCAACTGTTTCCACCGTTTGATCAAACGCCAAAGTTCTCGAAAAACGCATTGAAACTATACCCGCAATGGAAACTCAGCCCCCCCTTCGCTCTCCCTTTCTAATGAGAAATTTTAACAAATATTTTTTCCATGATATGTAGAGTCATTTGATCGAATTTGATCAACTGTTTCCACCGTTTGATCAAACGCCAAAGTTCTCGAAAAACGCATTGAAACTATACCCGCAATGGAAACTCAGCCCCCCCTTCGCTCTCCCTTTCTAATGAGAAATTTTAACAAATATTTTTTCCATGTGATGTAGAGTCATTTGATCGAATTTGATCAACTGTTTCCACCGTTTGATCAAACGCCAAAGTTCTCGAAAAACGCATTGAAACTATACCCGCAATGGAAACTCAGCCCCCCCTTCGCTCTCCCTTTCTAATGAGAAATTTTAACAAATATTTTTTCCATGTGATGTAGAGTCATTTGATCGAATTTGATCAACTGTTTCCACCGTTTGATCAAACGCCAAAGTTCTCGAAAAACGCATTGAAACTATACCCGCAAGGGAAACTCAGCCCCCCCTTCCCCCTCCCTTTCTAATGAGAAATTTTAACAAATTTTTTTTCCATGATATGTAGAGTCATTTGATCGAATTTGATCAACTGTTTCCACCGTTTGATCAAACGCCAAAGTTCTCGAAAAACGCACTGAAACTATACCCGCAAGGGAAACTCAGCCCCCCCTTCGCTCTCCCTTTCTAATGAGAAATTTTAACAAATATTTTTTCCATGTGATGTAGAGTCATTTGATCGAATTTGATCAACTGTTTCCACCGTTTGATCAAACGCCAAAGTTCTCGAAAAACGCATTGAAACTATACCCGCAATGGAAACTCAGCCCCCCCTTCGCTCTCCCTTTCTAATGAGAAATTTTAACAAATATTTTTTCCATGTGATGTAGAGTCATTTGATCGAATTTGATCAACTGTTTCCACCGTTTGATCAAACGCCAAAGTTCTCGAAAAACGCATTGAAACTATACCCGCAATGGATTTTCAGCCCCCCTTCGCTTCCCCTTGCGGGTATACTTTCCATGCGTTTTTCGAGCACTTTGGCGTTTGATCAAACGGTGGAAACAGTTGATCAAATTTGATCAAATGACTCTGCATCACATGGGAAAAAAATTTGTTAAAATTTCTCATTAGGAGGGAGGGAAGGGAGCTGAGTTCCCCTTGCGGGTATAGTTTCAATGCGTTTTTCGAGCACTTTGGCGTTTGATCAAACGGTGGAAACAGTTGATCAAATTCGATCAAATGACTCTACATCACATGGAAAAAATATTTGTTAAAATTTCTCATTAGAAAGGGAGAGCGAAGGGGGGCTGAATTCCCCTTGCAGGTATAGTTTCAATGCGTTTTTCGAGCACTTTGGCGTTTGATCAAACGCTGAAAATGGTTGATCAAATCTGATCAAACGATTTTGAACGAAGTGACAGAGGTTTTGAAATGAAATTTCAATTTTTAATTTTTTTAAAAGTTAGCCCCCCCTCAAATTTTTTTGTTATAACTCTCTTTTTTGTGTTGATCAAATGAAAAAAAACTATTGATCAAACGTGATCAAACGATGATCAAACGATTGGCATTCAGAACATTTGCATTTGTTTTCGTGGGGAGGGCTAACTTTTACTAGGTGGTTTCATGCCCATCTTTACTCGGGAATACAGAAATATTGCAATATCGACATAGTCCGAGTTATCTCTCTCTCGACCGTGAACGTCTCCCGGAGCTAAAAATCCAATTCTTCAAAATTCGCTCACTTCTGAAGGGGGTGTAAAAAGTAAAATCAGTTCCATAAATTATTAGGTTGTAACGAAAGTTTCCCGCCACCGCAAACTTCGTCAGCACACAGTTCCCGTTGGCGTATTGGCTCCTATTTTGTCAAACGATTTTTGGCATTTGAAAGAAAGAGGTTTACTTTATAACACTGTGTTGTGAAATCTGTAAAAAATAGAGTTATCATTAAGTATAAGGTGTCTCAAATAGAACTAACTATCACTCTAGAGGATTAGAACCATCATTGACTTCCAGTTGTGTTGCAAAAAGTCAGCTACATAATATCAACGAATTATGAGTACAGCTTTAAGTACTATTGTTGTATCATGAGACACTGTGCAGGTTTGGTACCTAAAGTTCAAAAACAGGTATCTAAGGAGTTAGAAGTTAGTACTTCAGGCAGATATGGCGGAAAACTTTCGTTACAACCTGATACATCCGTGCAGCTTGGGACGAAATTAAACCAGGTGTCATCAAAAACTGTTTTCGGGAAGCTGCGTTGGATGCGTGGGACCCTTCAATTCAGGCTGACACTTCCCTTCCAGAAGATGAGGACTTTCCATCATTGGAGAATTTCCCTGATTCTACAACGGTGGACGATCCCCTCGCGACCTGCAGCATTCGGACTTTGGAAGAAATAATCGCGGATGCCACGATTGAAGGGATTGCGAAAGAACAAGAGGAGGACGATGAAACAGAACCAACAGCTATTACTGGCTTGTACTATGTAAGTGAGCTGCGGAAAGTACTGTCCTCTTCGGACCGTACAAACGGTGTGAATTTCATGACAGTTTTAGACCCTAACTTTTGAATCTGTTTGGATGAATGACGGAAAAAGGTTTGTTTTGAAGGGGTCGGGCCGGAATTGTTAGAGAGTGAGTCTGTCAGGGATCAACGTAACTATCAGGCCCGGACTGGGAGGGTAGGGGCCCGCCCGTCTCAAGAGAAGGGGGGGGGGAGCCCAGGTTATTGTGTAAGGTGTAACCGATCCATAATAGGATGTGTTCACTTTCGGGGTATGGGGGGGAGGTAGGGTGTTATTATTAATTAATTATGATGGATAATGAATGCATTCATAAAATATGGATCTATTCATTAATATGCGTCATTCATAATCCCTTGTTCATTCGAGAACCCTCACTGAAATTTTGAGAACTCCATTTAAAATGAAGTGTTTTGAGGCCTTTATCAGTATAGCACTTATTTTATTTTCTTTCTTTTTTCTGTTTGGGGGCCCGCCCTCATCAGGGAGGGTCCGCCGAGGGTGGGGGCCCACCCGTCTGCAGACAATCGGACACCCTGGCCAGTCCGGGCCTGGTAACTATATAGTAAGATGCAACAAGCCCTGATTACCGCAAAGGCCAACTAGGGCCCCCAAAATTATTAAAACAGTTTGTTCTATTCCTAAAGGAAATGAATTATGCGCTCAATTTTTAACAGCAAAGAAAACAGGAAGAGATACACATTGACAACACATATCGCTGAGCAAAAGGGGTTTTTACACTATATTCAGGATAAAATAAACGTCCTGTTAAGATCCCAAAAATTCCAGCATAGAGTATTCATTGGCGGAACGTCATTTGATTTTAAATCATAACTTCTACATTTAAAGCTTAAAATGTGTGAACTTTAAGCTAAAATCTTTTGGTACACGAGAGAGTTTGAAACTGAAGCACCTCTCCGCCCTTTTGTATGAAATTGTGAAAGAATACTGGTGTGTCTTGTGATTATAATGTATAAGTTATAACCAACAAGAAATGACCGCACAGGAGCCCCGCGAAAATGCTGGGTCTAAGGGCCTCCGAATGTCTGAGTCGGGCTCTGGGATGCAAAAGTTCGTAGGGTACTCTTTCATACTGGAACGGATTTGGATGAAATGTGGAATGGAATGTGCACAGTCCATGACAGGCGTGAAGAAAATCTCCGAATGCGAGAGAAAAGTTCGGGGGGAATTTCTGAAGCTCTGAGCAATTTTTGATTTCAAGCTCTAGGGTAGTAAAAAGAGGAGGGGGGGGAGGGGAGAATCATAGGGATGCAATTGCCACCAAAAGAAGCTGGCCCTTCGAGAACAGCAGTCTCATGACCATTATAAAGAATGTAGCGCAATGGCTTATGTCCCCCATCAATCGTGTAACTTAATTTTTTTTTTCGTCCTACAGATATTGCTTTTTTTTTGTTTTTTTTTGCGTAAACAGTGAATAGTTTTAATAGTCTAATGTATGTAAATATAGAAATTCTCGCTTAAACTAGAATGAAAACATGCTATGGCTTCGGGGGAAATTTTGAACCCCAAAATCATTGCGTTCTGGGGAAATATTGGGTTCTGAACATTTTCTGCACCCCCTAGTCTATAGCTTGAACGGACACCTTTTATCCTGGAATGAATGAAAGAAAGAAAAAGCACTGTTCCGTGAATTTTATCGGTTTCGAAATTTTACAGCACATTCCAAAGCATTCCGTACGAATGAATATCGAGCTGGCGGAAACGTGGTTAGATAAGATCATGGGCGCCGGCAGCATAGGGCAAGGGTGGGCAATGCCCCCCCCCTGGATTTTTGTATGCAGTGTTTTCCCTTGCGTTTTTTGCTCTTTCCAACATGGTAACCATACGTTGAAGTAGTCTTTGCTCCCCCCCCCTTGGAAAATATTCTGCCGGCGCCCATGGATAAGATATAAATGTTACAAGCTGAGTACTCGTTCTTCGTACGGGAGAAAGCAGATATATGTTCTAACAGGCGTGATTAAAATTTATTCAATCGGAGCAAAACTATCAAATCATTTCACTTGTAACCTGGCACTGCGATACTTAACTTAATAAAAAAAATACCCACTTTGATTTGTGGAAATTGTAACCGTTTGTTTTTCTAATTGTATGAATTCTACAACATGCATTAGCTCTTTTGCCCCCTTTTTTTTGAGGGGGAGGGGTAATAAAAATTTAAAATTTTCTATGCAATTAATGTTTTAAAAAAAGAAAGAAAACTCTTCACGAGACCTTTCGCCCCCCCCCGTCAGGATTTCCAGTATGGATTGTACCATAATGCAGCGGTTCCCAACCTTTTAAAGTCGACCCCTTCCCCCCCCCTCCCTTCATTACATTTTTTCAGCTTAAATTTAGTTTTTATTCATCAACAATGAACGTTTCGTAGCCTTTTTCCACAAAATATTGTAACCGGTAAAGTTTGAATGAGCATTTTGATGCTGAAATGTAATTGAAACAGATTTGTTTTAGATTTAAAAATATCTCACTTATTCTTATTTTTAAACTCATTATTACTTGCCCATTGCCTGTTTTTCTCGCCCCCTCCCCTGCAAATGCTCGGCGACCCCCTTACGGAGCGTGTCCCACCGACTGGGAAACACTGGCCGTAATGAAAACGATTCGAACTCAAATAAAAAAATACGGAGGAGTGATTAAACGATAACTCATGCTACATTTTTACTTTCCGAACATGTACCCTGTAAGGAAAGTATTGTCATCATGAAAAAATTCGACTTCGAGATTTGGGTGTATGGACACGTTTTGACGTCTTCTGAATTCATTTAGGCTATTTTTACGAGGTGTATGTATGTATGTGTGTTAGAGATGAGACGGGCTCAGCGCGGGCCCGGGCCCGAACCGGGCTGGAGCCCTGTCATTCAGGATTGCGTTCGGGCTCGGGCTCGTGAAAAATGTCTCCATTATTGAGAGTACTCCTTGAAACGGATTTTAAAAAGCGATCTATCGGAAAAATAAAAGTATGGATGGGATGCTAGGACTTGCAACAAAATAATGGATGGATAAAAATTTAGCTTTTTCACATAATTTACTAAAGGGTGTGTTGTGCTATTTCATTTGCGTATGTGTGTTAAAATGCTGTTCATTCAAAATTTTGGCTTCATTCTTTACTGGTCTATCTTAGTTAAATGTATATATTCACATCGTATCATAAAATATTTTCTATCAGTAATGTTGATCCTATCCACTAAATTCTTATGCACTAATATATTCTTATGCAATTCTATGCAAATATGCAAATTTATTAAATTTATTATGCAAAATCTCTTTTCTGGACGTGCTTTAAGTATAACATTTTTTAATGTCACTTGTTGTTTTAATGTCAACATACGAATGTTTAACACTGATGTGACTACTCAACGGAATTTTTAATAAAAATTGAGCATTATTGTTATTATTTGATAAACATGGATATAAAGAATTAGAAAGTGCATTAAGAGTTTGCAACTCTATTTGTCTTTCATTTGCACAAACGGCAAAATTTATCGTACTGTATCAATGAAGTAACTGAATTTTATTTATCTTTAGCTGAAACTTCGGGCTCGGGCTCGGGCTCCGACTTAAATAATATTGCTCGGGATCGGGCGGGCTCGGATTAAAAGTCCTCGGGCTCGGGCTTCAAAAAATGAGCCGGGGTTCGTCGTGAGGCTTGGAATATATCTCAGTTCAAAAAAACAAAATCTCCCTCACGGTCTATGTTTTGGCCCTGTCGATCGCTCTCTCTGTTGTATGTGTGCTCGTTTTATACTCAAAAAAATAACTCAAATGGACTGTATACATTTATTTTCTCCCTGAATTACTCTGTTACTTCGGTTGCGGAATTACTCTGTTACTCCCGGGGTTCGTCGTTCAAAAGTCCAGTTCGTGTAAAAAGTTCAAGTAAAAAGTCACTTGTCAGGATGGAACACAAACTTTATTGCTTCTAGAATTTCGTAGAACAATCAGCTGTACACAATTCACAAGCACAATCTAGCAGTAACGTGCTTTTAACATCATCATCCGCTTAGGTCAGAAGCTCTCACAAATGCTGTATTTCTCACACAAAAATAAGTCACTTTCACTGGCAAAAATTCAGTGGAAATATTCAAGGGATATCGTACACAATCCCTTAAGTCACAGCAATGAAGAATTCACACACAGCACTTTAAAAACAGCTTCATAAAGCAAGCTAAAACACAGCTTCTATAGCACTATCAATTCACAAAGCAAGCGTACTCTCCTTGGGAGAGGAGCAACCCTTTCCTAATGCTGAAAAAAAGGGCAGCCGTTGCCATCGCTCGACTTAACTACCAGCAAGATGGCGGACGATCGAAACGTTCATCGCGTGCCACAGATCTAGCGACCCTTTTTGGACGACAGTTGGCTGTGCGCCAGCTGCGTCAAAAAAGGGTCTCTAGATCTGTGGCACGCGATGAACGTTTCCATCGTCCGCCATCTTGCTGGTAGTTAAGTCGAGCGATGGCAACGGCTGCCCTTTTTTTCAGCATTGGGCAATCTATCCAGCTGTTTTCGCATTCTTCCATAGCCAAGGGGGGGCGGTTAGGGGGGTCATAACCCCCCAATGAGGAATTTTTTTGCCATACAAAATGTATATTCTTGACTTCATTATCACACACATGTATACATACACTCATGTCCATAAATTAAGGATAATTCAGAATCACACAGAAATTGATCTCTAAAATAAAAATTTCACCTGTGGAATGATATCACACACATCTTGAAGAAGAATATGCAAATTACAGGAAACCACCAGATGGTGTGGATGGTACGTCACAATGACGAGAGTGTAAGAGAGGGGTATATAAGGAATGGTGGCAAAGAAGTAAAATTGTTCACAAGCGCTGTGAAAGCCTTTCAGTGCAAAAACCGCATAGTTATGGCACAAAGGAGGCATTTGGATGATGTTTTACGTGGCCGAATTATCGGACGACTGGAATGGGGACGTACCCAGCTGGAAGTATCCGAGGAACTTGGAATCGCCCAGAGTGTCATCTCCAGGCTTTGGCAACGATTCCAAGATGATGGTAATGTGAGTAGACGTTACAGCACAGGCGGCCCCCGAGTTACAACGCCGAATGAGGACCGCTATTTGGCAGTTACTGCCAAAAGAAACAGACGGAGTACAGCATCAGACCTGTCTCGTCAGCTCTCTTCAGCTACCAGTACGACAGTTTCAAGGCAGACCGTGTACAGACGCTTAGGGCACATTGGTCTATATGCTCGTAGGCCTGTCAGATGTGTTCCACTTACCGCAACTCACTGTCGCCTGCGATTAACCTGGAGTAGAGAGCATGCATTGTGGACACCGCAACAGTGGTCTTGTGTGATGTTTTCCGACGAGTCCAGGTTTAGTTTGGAGTCTGATTCTCGCCGGACATTCATCTGGAGAGCGCCAGGTACCCGTTACCACCAAGAGAACACCATTGAAAGACACCGTTACGGTGGTGCAGGATGGCTCGTTTGGGGAGGAATTATTCTTGGTTCCAGAACTGACCTGCATGTTCAGAGTGTAACGATGACAGGCCACATCTATCGGGATGTCATTCTGGAACAACATGTACGTTTGTTTCGGGGCGCCATGGGTGCTGAATTTGTGTTTATTGATGACAACGCCCGTCCTCACCGTGCAAACATTGTAGACGAATGCCTTCAATCGGAGGATATCACCCGTATGCATTGGCCAGCATACTCACCGGACTTGAATCCATTAGAGCATGTGTGGGATATGCTTGGCCGACGAATTGCAGCCCTTCAACCCCCTCCCACCTGTCTACCGGAACTTCGGAGTGCATTGCTTGATGAGTGGTGTAATATTCCCCAAGATCAGATTGATCATTTGATACTCAGCATGCCTAGGCGTTGTCAGGCCTGTATTGCATCGTCCGAAGACATACTCCGTATTAGCCATCCTACTAACCATGTTATACTGTTTTTTGTAAATAGGTTCTTTTTTGAAATTTGGTCAAGGAAGTAAAACTTGCAATTTTTATTAATTATGTCAAACATATAGCATCTTTTTTGCTCTTTACTTTTTGTTTAATAAATAGACTTTACAAATAAGTCAAATTTGTTTTGCTTCTTCCTCTTTCTTTGCCTGAACTTCATTATCCTTAATTTATGGACATGAGTGTATATATGAGTTGTAGTAGTCGTAACCCCCCCCCCATGAAAAATTTCTGGCTACGCCCCTGGCAGAGACTGATTATTCTAATACGTGGACGTACATCACAACGTACACCACTTTCTAGTTCAGGGCTTTTAATTTCATTTCGCATATAAACTCCAGAAAAGAACTTAGCACCATAAAATAAAAGAGAGTTGAGAAAGACAAGACATCAAGTATTTCCGTTTCTCCAACAGGTCGGATGCAGACGATCACACAAAGAAATAATCCCCGAACAATGAAAAAAGATGACACAGGTGACCAAATAACAACGCGGTGTTACAAGGAATCGCATTGGTTGTCGTTGTCGGTGGAGAAGTGTTACGTTTTGGACCTATCTCTCTCTTTCAGCCAAAGTTCCACTATTGATGTCATCCTAAATCACGTGACAGAAATACAGCTGGCATCCAATTTCTGGAATAAATTAATTACGTCAGACACACACACACACACAAAAAGTCATTATTCACACTCGCATTAAACTTAGATTCATGAAATATTAAAGAAACTTATTTAGAATTAAGTAGACAAAATTCTACTTAGCTTGAAGCTCTTTAACGGATATTGTGATGCTTATTAAAACTTTTTATTCCATGGGCGTCCATAGAAATTTTTCTAGGAGGAGGCAAACTTAAATTTCTTTTTTCTTTTTTTTTCTAGTGGGGGAGGGGGGCAGATTTCAAACTTGTAACATTTTTATTTAGTGATGTAATTTTATTTTCATCATAAGACAATATGCAACTCTAAGGAGGAGGCAATTGCCTTACCCTACTCCCTTCCCTTCCCAGACAGCACAGCAAACTTGCATCAAACTTGCAGTAAGCTTGATTTATCAAGTCAATAAACTTGAATTAAGCTTGAAAATTTCAAGCGTGTAAGCTTAATGCAAGCTTGAATCAAGTGTTCAAGTTTACACTTGCCCAACTTGCATTAAGCTTGACATAGCAAGCTTAATTCAAAAAAATTTCCTAAATACATGGGTCGCCGAACTCGCCCCATATATTTCATTATTCGACGCATTTTCCCCTCTACGCTGAAACCTCAAGATATTTTATTCTGTTTAGCGTCCGCGGTCGATCTCGGGACCTAAGGTGTGGAAAGCCAGCGTCCTAACCACCATGCCAATCTGACTCTAGGTGAAATGACAAGAAGTGACTGTTATGGTTGTCACGCCGTTTTTTGGCGAGATTGATCAGTACTGGCCGATGCCGATCTGCTTCTTTTATCTTTCCATGGGATGAATCAAAATTAAAATAATGTTATGTGTGATTTATAGACTCTACTGATAGGGAAATAAGCATAATATAAACTTAAAAGCAGCACACGTTTTAAAACTTACAATATCGCAACACTCATGTTGGGAAATATTGGCTAAAATCGAGACAAACGACTGATTTTGAAATCCATTTTGTAGTATTGTATTTTATTTTGTAGAATTTCAATATTTGGAAATATAGAATCTTTTTTTTTAATTCTATGGTCCAGTACATTTATGACTGATGATAAATTATTTGTTATGTGGCTTTCCAAATCAAGCAGTCATCCAGTTGTATTCAAGCTTGACAGTTCAAATGACTTAAATTCGGCGGGAAAATATTGGCTGACTCATTTTTTTGTAATCTCCAAGCTTGCTGCAAGCTTAAAATGAATTGAACTGTCAAGCTTGCATCAATACGACAAATTCAAAGAAATGTCAGCTTATGTGCTGTCTGGGTTATGAGCACCCACGTTTATCTTTTTTTTTTTTCTGTCGGAAGTTTAAAATACCTATGGGCAATCTCCGGCCCGCGGGTCGGATGTGGCCCTCCATGTCTTTAGATCCGGCCCCTAGAACATACCAAACCTCCGTATAAAATCCATATAAACCATTCACAATCCCTTATAAATCCCTTATACGGCCAGCGACTTCGCTAGCATCCTGAAGTTTGGCCCGCAACTTTTCAAAGGTTGCCCAAACTTAGTTTAAAAGTGCAGTAACTGAAATACTGAAGGGAAGTGAAGCTTGCTTAACTCAAATGACACAAATGCAAAATGCGCTTGCTATACGCAGGTTCTGATTTTTCTCACGTGCAGAAATAGGCCAAAAATTGAGTTTTTAGACCTTTGTACAAAGTGCACAAAATGTGAGTCAGTTATATACAGGGAAACAAAATTTGGAAAGAGTCCTGGACACAAAAATGTTATAATCAAGCTGGCTGTATACGTCTAATTTAAAGCTGTAATTTTCGAGGCTGGCTGGCTTAACGATAAGGTTGCAGGACGGGTAAAATGCCAGCACCTTCCCCCCCCACACACACACGTGACCACGGAATTCTGTGCACGTGGCACGTGCCTTGGGGGGTTCTCTAGCGTTAGAAAGCCGCAGTTAATTCTAACATTTTTTATTACATAATTGAGAAAAATATTTACCTTGTATACTCGCATAATAGTCGAAGTTTGTTTGCCCATTTTGCATTGTGAAGGTCTATGTGCGACTATTATGCGGGGAAATATATTACTCAATAATGTACTCTAGTGTTAAAACATCACTGCTGTTAAAAAAAAAAAAAAAAAAAAAAAAAAAACTCGGGTTATATAGTGAACCTCTAGAGGCCATCGAATTTCGCCCACTATATCCGAAATTCACTAAAACCGAAGTGTCCCCATGGTGAACAGAGAAACTGTATGTGAATCGGGACTATAATGATTTGCGTTCACTATAGCCAAAAGTTCACTCTATCCGGAGTTCACTGTACATTGTAATAAGATTAGTATATCCAATGTTTCCACATTATGTGCTATTTATTCATTAGTCTTTTCGTCAGTTGCACACCAAATAAAGGCATTTTTCTTTTTATGGTAATATTTTTATAGGCATGAAGTTCACAAATAATTGTGAAAATTTTGACAAAAAAAATGTCTTATAACATAATAGTACATAATTCATTACAAATCGCTTTCACTCTAGATGTTAGTAGCGCGTTAGTTCTCGAAAAAGTTATATAGCTGATCATTTTCTATTTTCTAGATGAAGCGAAATCTAAATACGCGACTGCGACTTTTATGCAAGAAAAATAGTTTGACTAATTTTTCTTCAAAACGGGGGTGCTACTATTATGCGAGGGCGACTATTACGATAGTACAAACACGGTAGTTCTGCATTCAATTAATCTATTACTAGCTGCGTACCCCCTCTTCGCATGGGAAGAAGCGAATCATTTCCTAAAACAGCATCGTAAATTACCTGCGACAAAATAGAATTTAAAAAAAAAAAGAAAAAAGTTTCGGTAACCTCTTCTGTCCCTTCTGCGGTGCCACACAGCCGGCTGAGTCAAAAAGGCTCGATCGACCGCCATGTTGCTGGCAGTTAACCCTCTGAGGCGCAACCCTTTCCCAATGCAGAAAAAAGGGCAGCCGTTGCCATCGCTTGACTTAACTACCAGCAAGATGGCGGACGATCGAAACGTTCATCGCGGGCCACAGATCTAGAGATCCTTTTTTGACGACAGCTGGCTGTGCCTCTAGATCTGTGGCACGCGATGAACGTTTCGATCGTCCGCCATCTTGCTGGAAGTTAAGTCGAGCGATGGCAACGGCTGCCCTTTTTTCAGCATTGGGCCATCTATCCAGCTGTTCTCGCATTCTTCCATTTTTCAGCAGATGTCACTGCTGTTAAAAATAATCGTGACAATTGTTTTACGGGAAATGACGTGCTAAAAAGTAAAGGATTCTCGTGGAGCTAGGTCACCCGCAAGTATTTTTATAGAAATCAAATCTATTCTTCGTGACTGGCAACAGTCAAAACGTCAGAGTTGGGTGTTCCCAGAGCGGGAACACTGCGCATTAAAGGGTCTAAATCGAGCGATGGCAACGACTGCACTTTTCCGGCATTCGGAAATGGTTGCACTTCAAGGAGTTAAGGGTAGGGGGAGAGGAATACCCTATCTTAACAACTCGGTTCTGGATAATGTGCAAATGGGCACAGTGAATCAATCTTATTTGCCCTAGAGTGCTTCACGGGAAAAAACCGATTTGCCCTAGAGTGCAAGAGGAAAAAAAAACTTATTTCTTTTAATTTTCATGCACAGACCAAAAAAAAAAAAAAAATGTGAAGCCAAGTAGCTCTAACGTGGTGCCTCGGAATTTAAATTAACATCGGGATAAGAAATGTATTCTTCAAAGCTATTGTAAACGTCTCTGCCATCTGCGTTTATTTTCCTTATGTCTGTGGTGCAGGTTTTCTCACCATTTAATTGTTTTTCATTTTGTTTTTGTAGATAATGGAAAGTGCGGCATCGGGAATGAGGAATACTAATAAGAGCCCCGCCCAGGAGGTCAGCGTGACGTGAGGACTCCCTCCAAGTATGTCCACAATCAAGTTTGGTCCTCATTTTATCGACCCACTCAAGGGATGAAAGGCCAAGTCTGCCTTACCCAGGCCTAGAATCGAATTCTGGACCCTGTGGCATGGCAGTGCAGTGAACTACAGTTTTAGTCTCTAAGCTTCAGGCTGTATTTTGTACTCTTAGAAACAGGAAACGTGACCATGACGCATTCAATAAAAATTTTTAAAATGCAGTATTTTCTAATATTAATTTAGATTCTGAGATGCATGTATCTTTTTCATCTAATTTTGCAATAATATCGATGTCTAAAAGTGTTTAAGAGTTGCGTGGAACTTGAGATTATTTTCTTTGTAGTGAACATGGTTCAACTTCTGAAGAAACATTCTGATACTTTCCTCTGACTTTTTTTTATTTAATTTGTTAGTTTTCAGATCTGTTCACGAGTTATGTGACGAGAGTAGTCAAAAAAAGATTTTCCACCGTTGCATGCAGTGCTCACGTTTGACGTTTTTCAAAGGTTGCTGAGCAGACTTCAAAACGATTACGATTACTTCTCTTTTTTCAAATGGAAACTACATTTAGATTACGTTAATCCTAAATTTTAATTTTATCGATTACGATTACATTGCGGTAACAAATATATTAATGTTGTCGATTACGATTAGATTACAGTAGTCAAATCAATAGAAACTTTCGATTACGAGTACGCACGGTGAGATTACGATTAAATTACAAAATAGTTATTGCGAACATTGATAAGCTTTTTAAGTGTGCAATTCTTATGCAGAAAACAGAACTAATTAACAAAAAACACTCAAAAGAAACTGGTGTTTAAAAGATGAAATAAGAATTTCAAAATAACACGCATAAAAGGAACCTTAAATACAGGTTTAACCTGTTTAAGCAACGCCCTGCAATAATACAACAGGTGAGATTTTCTCATCTGTGTCTCCAGCGTTGCTTCTCCTTCCACAGATCTCGGAATGCCCTACTCTGCCCAGAGAGGACCGAAGAGAGGAAGCAACGCTGGCCACAGAAAGGATAACAAGTGGCTTTATGTCTTTGTAACAATGTAAATGAACATGTTACACCGGGTTTCAAGATTTTTTCAGCATTTTAAGTAGACTGTCCAACGCAGGTCCCCGAGAAATTAATGAAAGACTTCATACACAGTTTATTGGGTTTTCAGATTACAATTACATTAGCTTATTTGTAAACTAAGTTTCTAGATTAGGATTAGATTACGATTACACAAAAAAGTGCAATCGATTACGGTTGCACGAAGTCTGGTGCCGAGCATGGACGTCGGAAGCATAGGGCAAGGTGCCTTTCCCTTGGATTTTCTTATACCGTTTTGTTTTTTCTCTGCTTTTTTGTTCTTTCCAACATGGTAACCATAGATTGAAATAATCTTTGGAAAATTTTCGACTGCTGACGCCCATGGTGCCGTGGCTTTCTTTAGTGAATATTTTTTCTTTAGTCCCCGTGCGATTTGCTTGTTATCGAAAGAAATAATGAGCCTTTTCTCTCTTTCGAGTGTTTTCGTATCAAAACATTACGTTTTTTACAATGGGTCGTTCTTTTTCAATTGATAAATGTAATTCTGCAAGAGGTTTTAACATGGAATAAGATACTTCCCCGCATGTGCCTCCAAATGTTAGCCATATTAGTGGCATGCGCACGCGCAGAAGGGCAGTAACTTAAATTTTAACGGTATTTTCAATTATTATAGAACAATTTCTATTTTAAAAAGTACTCGTAACGAAATATTTTCACTCGGACTTATTTGTTTTCCTAAAATAATACAATGACTTTTCTACCGTAATATACCGGAAAAGCGCCCTCCAAGGAAAATCGGCATCTATGGGGCAGACAAACGGTAAAAATCGGAAAAATATGCCGTTCAGGCTCCCCCTCTATCTTCAAGGGAAGCTGGATTCATACTGTCCGTTCCGTACCGCGATGACGTCACTCAGCGAAGTAAAGGAGAGAGCATTATCCTGATGTCAAACTTCGCTGGCATGTAGCGTGATTTCATGGGTGTCATCTGTTGTATCACAATGAAAGTTTTTACTAACACAGAGAAAGGCAATTTTTACAATGGTATAAGTGGAAATTGAACCTACGATCATACACTTAGCCGCTGCAAGTCTCCGGCCAGTAGGAATCCAACTTAAGGGGGCGTTTATTAGGTAATTTAACATCAAACGAAATGCACGAGAAAAGAAAGAGGGGGCATTTGTTAGAGTGGTGAGCTTTCACCGTATTTTACGGTATTCTACATTGACGGCAGTCGTGGTATTGGCATAAATGGAGTGAATTTTTGTCTTGAAAGAAGCACACTATTAGAAGCATGAAATATTTTATTTGGAAATTCCTAAATCTGTGGGGGGAAAAAACGCGTTCGAAAACGTCTACTAACTAAAATAGGTTAGAACATGCGTCGGAAAAATAACTCTTGCTTTGAAAAAGCATTTCGGCGGTCAGCCCTACGGGACGTCCAATACGTCCCTACTTGGATTTAGTTTGAAAACTGAAAGAGTAACCCGCCCTAGCAACGAGGACGACTCAGAGAAGGAACTAACCGCGTTTTAATGCGCCTGCTCACTAATCTAAAAAATTTGAAAAACATGCGTCAGGAAAATAGCCATTGCTTTGAAAAAGCATTTCGACGTGGGTCCCTAGGAGACGTCAAATACGTCTCCAGTCGGCCTTAGATGAAAAACTGAGAGAGAAACCCATCCTAGCAAAGAGCGCTTAGCAGGCAAGGAAATAACCGCGTTTTTATAAATCTAAAATAATGTGGAAAAATATGGGTCGGAAAATAGCTATTGCTTTGAAAAAGCATTTCGGCGGCCGGCTCCACGGGTCGTCAAATACGCAGCACTTGAGACACCGTCAAGGAAATAACGCGTTTTAATGAGTCTACCAACTACTCTACTGAAATTTGAAAGAACAAGCGTCGGAAAAATAGCTATTGCTTTGAAAAAGTACTTAGACTGCCGACCCTACGGAACGTCAAATTCGCAATGGGAGCAACACCAGTAACAAAATATCCGCGTTTTGATGTGCCTAGTAACTAATCTATTAAATATGGAAAAAACACGCGTCGATAAAATAGCTATGGATTTGAAAAAGCAGCCCTACGGTAGATCAAACACGCCTTCGCTTGGCCTTAGTTCTGAAACTAAGAGAGAATACCACCCTAGCAAAGCCCGCTAAACCGACAAGGAAACACCCACGTTTAATAAGTACTAACTAATCTAAATTTTAAAAACATGCTTCCGAAAAATAGATATTGTTTGAAAAAGCATCGCGTTTCCCTTTGACCTTAGTTCCAAAACTAAGAGAGATATCCACCGTAGCAACGAGCACGACACAGGCAAGGAAACAACCGCTGGTAAAGCGTTTAGTAACTAATCAACTACAATTTGGAAAAACATACGACGGAAAAATACATATTGCTTTGAAAAAGCATTTCGACGGCCATCCCTACGGAAGTCAAATGCGTCTCCCCTTGCCCTTGGTTTGAAAACTAAGAGGGGAACCCACCGTAGCAAACTCCGCGACACCGGCTAGGAAATAATCGTATTTTAATGCGTCTAGTAACAATCTACCAAGATTTCGAGAAGCAGGCGTTGAAAAAATATCAATTTCTTTAAAATAGCGCTTCGGCCGTGCGGTACGTCTCTCCTTAACCTTAGTTCGAAAAATAAGAGGCAAAACCCACCCCAGCGACGTGCACGACACCGGCAAGGAAAAAACTGCGTTTTAATGCGGCTACTATCTAATGTACTAAAATTTCGGAAAACATCCGTCGGAAAAATAGCTAATGTTTTGAAAAAGTGTTTCAGCGGCTGGCACTACGGAACATCAAATACGTCCATACGGAACGTCAAATACTCACCATTTAAATGTTTTTGAGGTTTCCGCTTGGTAAACGAGGCCTGCTTACGCCTCCAATGATCCTTTATGGAACAAACACAAAATAGGAATGTCGAAACTTTTACCACAAGTGGCTGTTGTTCTTATGACCATGTATATCGGATTTGTGTACTTGGCTCGAAACCGGCTTATAAATCCTCGTAAGAAAGAGAACACAAGGGGGTGCCCTCCGGGGGGCTTTTAAGGGGTCCTTGACCGTATTTACGCCAAGTTTGGGAAAAACCACGGAAAACACTGAACGGTTCAGTGGACGGACACGTGATGGGACCGGATCCGGGAACCTTCACACATCCTCCGACTACCATGCCCAGTGACATAAACACTGAGGATCTCTAAACTATGGTAACTCTTGTAGTAAAATGAAACCACTCCCTCAATACAGAACTGAAAAAGTTCGATCCATGGAATTATATGGGAGAGGCCACGAAATAAAACCTATTGATTGAAGAGACAACTAATGCGGACCCGACTCTGAGTGTATTCGAATCGTCCTCCAAGGAATGAGCAAAGCATGAAACTGCTAAAGCATTCCTATTAGCAAGCATCGCAGACGGTTCTATTTTTTTTAAATTCCTACCTTCATCAGTTTTATTTATATAGCCTGGTGTTTTAATGGTTTGATAAGCGAAAGTTTGACATCTAAAAGAATATGTAACAACTGTTGAACAGCAGAACATTTTACTCTCTTATTTATAGAGGTAGAAATATAAAAAAATAGGACCGACTGCAACGCCTGATTCAATCGAGCCCGCGCCCTGCTATTAAACAAAACAGATTATGGTACATAATTCGAACTCAGGCCCCCTTCCCTAAGCTACGCAAACTCTTTTAGTTAAGTAAAACCACTTCCTGAGTACAGAACTCGCAATTCTTGGCATGGAATTATAGGAAAGAGACCTCGGAATAAAACCTAGTGATTGAAAAGAAAACTAATGGGGACCCACCGCAGGAGAATCAAACCTGCCTCGAAGGAATGCGCGAAGGAATGAAACAGCTTATGCGTCCCTATTAATCGATGCCAATCGCGCCTGCTCCCTGGTTTTGAACAAACCAGCTTAAAGCACGTTATTCGAACCCAGGTCCCTTTTTTAAGCTACGGACACACATTTAGTAAAGTAAAACCGCTCCCTCAGTACATAAGTCCCACAGTTCTCCCCAGGAAATTATACGAAAGGGGGCTCGGAATAATACCTAGTGATTGAAAAGACAACTAATGCGGACCCGCCACTGGGGTATCAAACGTGCCTCCAAGGAATGCGCGAAGGAATGAAAATGCTGATGCGGCCCTATTAATCGATGCCAATCGAGCCTGCTCCCTGCTTTTGAACGAACCAGCGTAAGCAACGTGATTCGAATTGAGTAAAGTGAAACCGCTCCCTCAGTACATACCTCCCACAGTTCTCCCCAGAAAATCATACGAAAGGGGCCTCGGAATAATACCTAGTGATTGAAAAGATAACTAATGCGAACCCGCCTCTGGGGTATCGAACCTGCCTCCAAGCAATGCGCGAAGGAATAAACTGCTAATGCGTCCCTATTAATCGATGGCAATCGAGATCGCTCCCTGCTTTTCAACAAACCAGTGTAAGGAACGTGATTCGAATCCAGGCCCATTCTCTAAGCTACGGACACTCTTTTAGTAAAGTGAATCCACTCAATCAGTAAAGACCTCCCAACGTTCTCGCCAGGAAAGAGGCCTCGGAATAAAACCTAGTGATTGAAAAGACAACTAATGCGGACCCACCTCTGGAGAATCGAACCTTCCTCCAAGGAATGCGCGAAGGAACGAAACTGCTAATGCGGCCCTATTAATCCATGCCAATCGCACCTGCTCCCTGCTTTCGAACAAACCAGCGTAAGGCACGTTATTCGAAACAAGGCCCTTTCTCTAAGCTACGTACACATATCTAGTAAAGTGAAACTGCTCCCACAGTACATACCTCCCACAGTTCTCACCAGGAAATTATACGAAAAGGGCCTCGGAATAATACCTAGTGATTGAAAAGATAACTAATGCGGACCCACCTCAGGAGAATCGAACCTGCATCCAAGGAATGCGCGAAGGAATGAAACTGCTGATGCGTCCCTATAAATCGATGTCAATCGAACCTGCTACTGCTTTTGAACAAACGAGCGTAAGGAACGTGATTCGAACCCAGGCCCCCATTCTCTAAGCTACGGGCACTCTTTTAGTAAAGTGAAACCACTCAATCAGTACAGACATCATAAAGTTCTCGCCAGGAAACTATACGAAAGAGGCCTCGGAATAAAACCTAGTGATTGAAAAGACAACTAATGCGGACCCACCTCTGGAGAATCGAACCTGCCTCCAAGGAATGCGCGAAGGAATGAAACTGCTGATGCGTCCCTATTAATCGATGCCAATCGAGCCTGCTCCTGCTTTTGAACGAACCAGCGTAAGCAACGTGATTCGAATTGAGAAAAGTGAAACCGCTCACTCAGTACATACCTCCCACAGTTCTCCCCAGAAAATTATACGAAAGGGGCCTCGGAATAATACCTAGTGATTGAAAAGATAACTAATGCGGACCCGCCTCTGGGGTATCGAACCTGCCTCCAAGCAATGCGCGAAGGAATGAAACTGCTAATGCGTCCCTATTAATCGATGCCAATCGAGATTGCTCCTGCTTTTCAACAAACCAGCATAAGGAACGTGATTCGAATCCAGACCCCATTCTCTAAGCTACGGACACTCTTTAGTAAAGTGAAACCACTCAATCAGTAAAGACCTCCCAACGTTCTCGCAGGAAAGAGGCCTCGGAATAAAACCTAGTGATTGAAAAGACAACTAATGCGGACCCGCCTCTGGAGTATCGAACCTGCCTCCAAGCAATGCGCGAAGGAATGAAACTGCTAATGCGTCCCTATTAATCGATGCCAATCGAGCCTGCTCCCTGCTTTTGAACGAACCAGCGTAAGGAACGTGATTCGAACCCAGGCCCCTTCTCTAAGCTACGGACACTCTTTTAGTAAAGTGTAAACCACTCCCTCAGTATCGACCTCCCAAAGTTCTCGCCAGGAAATTATACGAAAGTGGCCTCGGAATAATACCTAGTGATTGAAAAGACAACTAATGCGGACCAACCTCTCGAGAATCGAACCTTCCTCCAAGGAATGCGCGAAGGCATGAAACTGCTAATGCGGCCCTATTAATCCATGCCAATCGCACCTGCTCCCTGCTTTCGAACAAACCAGCGTAAGGCACGTTATTCGAACCCAGGCCCCCTTCTCTAAGCTACGGACACGCATTTAGTAAAGTGAAACTGCTCCCACAGTACATACCTCCCACAGTTCTCCCCAGGAAATTATACGAAAGGTGCCTCGGAATAATACCTAGTGATTGAAAAGATAACTAATGCGGACCCACCACTGGAGAATCGAACCTGCCTCCAAGGAATGCGCGAAGGAATGAAACTGCTGATGCGTCCCTATTAATCGATGCCAATCGCATCTGCTACTGCTTTTGAACAAACGAGCGTAAGGAACGTGATTCGAACCCAGGCCCCCCATTCTCTAAGCTACGGGCACTCTTTATGTAGAGTTAAACCACTCAATCAGTGGAGACCTCCCAACGTTCTCGCAAGGAAAGAGGCCTCGGAATAAAACCTAGTGATTGAAAAGACAACTAATGCGGACCCACCTCTGGAGAATCGAACCTGCCTCCAAGGAATGCGCGAAGGAATGAAACTGCTGATGCGTCCCTATTAATCGATGCCAATCGAGCCTGCTCCCTGCTTTTGAACGAACCAGCGTAAGCAACGTGATTCGAATTGAGTAAAGTGAAACCGCTCCCTCAGTACATACCTCCCATAGTTCTCCCCAGGAAATTATACGAAAGAGGCCTCGGAATAATACCTAGTGATTGAAAAGATAACTAATGCGGACCCGCCTCTGGGGTATCGAACCTGCCTCCAAGGAATGCGCGAAGGAATGAAACTGCTAATGCGTCCCTGTTAATCGATGCCAATCGAGCCTGCTCCCTGCTTTTGAAGGAACCAGCGTAAGGAACGTGATTCGAACCCAGGCCCCCTTCTCTAAGCTACGGACACTCTTTTAGTAAAGTGTAAACCACTCCCTCAGTATCGACCTCCCAAAGTTCTCGCCAGGAAATTATACGAAAGGGCCTCGGAATAAAACCTAGTGATTGAAAAGACAACTAATGCGGACCCGCCTCTGGAGAATCGAACCTGCCTCCAAGCAATGCGCGAAGGAATGAAACTGCTGATGCGTCCCTATTAATCGATGCCAATCGCACCTGCTACTGCTTTTGAACAAACGAGCGTAAGGAACGTGATTCGAACCCAGGCCCCCTTCTCTAAGCTACGGACACTCTTTAGTAAAGTGAAACCACTCCCTCAGTACAGACCTCCTAAAGTTCTCGCCAGGAAATTATACGAAAGAGGCCTCGGAATAAAACCTAGTGATTGAAAAGACAACTAATGCGGACCCGCCTCTGGAGTATCGAACCTGCCTCCAAGGAATGCGCGAAGGAATGAAACTGCTAATGCGTCCCTATTAATCGATGCCAATCGAGCCTGCTCCTGCTTTTGAACGAACCAGCGTAAGGAACGTGATTCGAACCAGCCCTTCTAAGTCGACATCTTAGTAAAGTGAAACCGCTCCCTCAGTACATACCTCCCACAGTTCTCCTAAATTTTCCATTGTCTCTCATTTTAAAATTCTATGATTCTTCGCATTTTTTAAGCTCAGTTGATGTGCGCGTGCCAAGTCTATGTTCTAGCTTGGTTTCTTCAAAGGTTTTTCCACTATCCAGTCTTAACGGTTTTGTTAATGACTTTTATACATTTTTTTCATTCACTGTGCTTGAAATAGTTGTAAGTTATGTCAAATTTTCCCCCGTCTTTTTTCCCTTTATGTGTGTGTTTAGTGTATTTGCTTTTATTGCATATAGTATATTAAAAAAAAGGAACTGTTTCTTCGTGTTTTTTGAATTAAAAAAAATAGTTAGTACTTGTTTATGTCATTGTCTCAATTTATTTCGTTTATATTTTTTACTTTTTGCTTATTCGTGCGTACTTTATTGTTCTATTTTATTTTTAAACTTACAATTCTTTTTTGTTATTTTATTTTCTTCTCCCCACTTTTTCATTTCGAAGTTTTATTATGTCTGGTTTACCTGCTATTCCTTTAGCAACTTTTTCCAGACGCAACTTATATACTTTTCTCACTTCCCTACTTCTGTAGAGAAATACACACTTTGACGACTGAAGAAGTGTGGACTATTTGTACCACCCGAAATATTCGCACTAATTTATTTTTCTTAAATGTGCGTTACTTACAAAATTGATTGTGCTCATTCATTTTAAGCCTTTGTCTGAATCGCAGATAACAATAAAAAGATATTCAAATTAGATATCGGAAGACGCTAAAGTACTTCCCTTCTTCAAGAGGAGAATACCCACCTACCAGCAAGAGAGCGGAAAAGTAAACACAAAACTTCTTCGATGTAGGCGTGCCGGATATTTGTACATCCGCGAAGCTGCTTAAGAAAGTAAAGATCGTTATCTATGAGAAAAAATAGTAAATGATCTACCTCCGCATCTGGATTCGTTGCGGATCTTGGGCGGAATTGTAAAACTTTTTGGAATAACTTGTGTCATTAATTTGTTTTATTTATAACTGAATAAAATATTCATACGAAATATTAATTCCTCCTTCAAATTAATTAAATCTTACAGCTTATAAAATAAATCAGACTAGCTTCAAATCACTATTAGTTATTTAAAGCTACAGCCTGTGCAACAAATAATAGTAATTTTTTCATGTAATAGTGCTAGGCTTTCGTTATCGCATGTCTTTTAGTTCAGCGCGTTTAAAAAACTATCCATAAATTGTTATGTATAGGGTGTTAGAAACAGTTAAAAAAAGGAACCAAATAATCAGCCAGTTAATTGGCTTTTGAGTAGTTGCTTAAAATTATTATATGAGCATTTTAATTTTAACCTAATTTTACATTTTTATGAAAATAGTAAGATGCTAAGTATAATTTCACGCGAAATCTGTACGCGTTTCCCTTAAAAATTAAAATAGCTTTACTTGGCATAGTTCGATAAAATAATAGATAATGCGGACAAATAAATAATTTACTACACATTATTAAAACTTAAACCCTACACTATTATTCTGTTTCAGACATGAGCTACGATAAAAATAAAATAAAATGTATAAACTGCACAACTTGTGAGTATTTATAAATGAAAATAAAAATTGAATATTTTAAAATATCAATTTACAAGTATATTTTAGTTGTATTATTACTAGGCACTAAAAATTTTCGTGTTGAATAAAAATGAAAGAAAGAATCTAAATTCTATTACATTTTGAATCTTTATCAGATTCCATTGTACGAATGACAAATGTAAAGGGAAAAAAAACCTCTACAATTTGTACAAAACGGCAAGTTTAAAATTACACTCATTTATAAAGAAGGCGCGAACCTACATTTTTAACGATCCGGCACACCTCTAGTAGATATCCTGCTCTTGAAGAAGGGAAAATCTGCGCATTCCTGTCGAACAGAATCGTGAACAGCATGCAAAGAATTTTGATGGTCAACCAACAAGCATCGCACCACTTCACAGAGAAAAACAGATTCAGAAAGAACGCATTCACGAGTGAATGAATCACCGTCGACATGCTGGGACATGCCCCATCTCGGTGAGCACTGGGATATCACGTGACCGCACCGGTCCTGCAGTCAAAGGAACAGTGAATCCATGGCGGTCGCCGGAATGCGACATCGTGCAGCGGGCTGCATGGATTACGTGATGCCGAGTGCAAGAGAGCAATATTTTGTACCTTTTCTTTTTTGGTGCAGACAACCAGATTTTGTGAATTTTTTTTTACACTCATTGGCGTAACTGGGTAGACTTTCTCGCTATTCCTAGTGTTAGTATCACACCTCCCTAGATGGCTCCATCGCTTATTATTGCAGCGAAAGTCTCGTTTTCCCCACACCGTGGTGTTACAGTTTCGCTACTCACGTATTGCACCGTCGACTATTTGTGTCCCTATATACTTACATCTATATATATTTTAATTCATTGCGCGATGAAAGGCCAAGCCATAACCCGATTCTCTGTTACCAATGTGGATCAACCCGTTTCCTTCAGATATCCCTTTGCTTGTTTAATACATTAACATTTTCATTTTTCCCAGCTGTAAGAATTTCGAGAGCCAGAATGAATAAGGCCGAATGGGCTCGGTCGACAGCATAATACGTAAGTGCTCATTTTTCCAAGTCTATCCTAGGCACCACCCAGTTACGCCAATGCCTCTGCTGACTTCTGATTAGGAAAAAATGGGAATTATAATTGAAAGAGACTCGACTCAGCCTATGTCACGTGGTATGAATCGATTTCATTTCATGGTTTTCGGTGATTGTACCGGAAAACTTGGGCGGGGTTCCGAGTTTTTTCCCCCTTCCCCACCTGGAGCCCTTGAGGAGTTCTTCCAAACTATGGACACTCCCCGGGCAGACGAGGAGTCCAGTCTCTTCTCGTGTCGGTCGGACTACACTTGAACCTTCCGGACAGTGTCGTTCAAGCTCAGTGAGAGCAACTCAAACGCGTTAAGCGCGTGGGATACCCGAACTTACTTCGGGCAGAAGAATAAATGAAGGTTTCTCTTTTGTGATGTTCAATTCATTTACGTACCGTTTCACGATCTCAAACACCGAGCGTCAAACGGTGGATTGAGCCAAGTTTGGATGACACGATCAGCGACAAACTATCGAAATTTTTTCAAGCGCATAAACTGGAGCCTTAATAGTCCACCCAGGGATTAAGGTGCCGGACTTTTAACCGAAAGGTTGCGGCTTCCATGCATCGCTCAAACCCACCGTGTACATGAGGGTGTGAATGCTTACTCAAACCGTGGTTCCGAAAGTTAAGTCTCCGAGGGGTGTCATCAGACGTTTTTAATTCTGATGAGTATCCAAAGTGAAAGAAGTGAGAAGTGATTTTTAAACCTGTCCCGACCCTGTCGGTAACAGTAGGTAACAGGGACCCATCCACCCATCACAATACGCAAACTCCCACCCTTTTTTTCTACAATTTTTCAAAACAGGGCATTTTCTTTAGAATTTCCGAGGGGTTGGGGCACATCGATCCAAGAAGGGGTGTGTTTTTTGACAAGGAGGGGATTTTGACTCAAACTTACGAGGAAAGGGGGGGGATCTTTCGTGCGAGTGTTTAACACTCCATAATAACATGCAAAATAAAAAATTCTAGCCATCTTCTACTTCGCTATCGGAATGCAAGTGTTTGCCTTCATCTGACATGTCGGAAAAAATAGCATCCTTTCCGATAGTGAATCCGACATCGGAACGATTTCGACAGCCTCGTGGTAGCTCCCAGCGAGGTTTTCTCGGGTTGTGACGTCATGAGTCGAGAGGGCTTGATTTTTCCGGTGCGAAAAGCTTTCCAAGGAAATCGTGGTGGGGGCCCTGGTCAACCCAATAAACACATAAACTGGCCAATCTCTCGGAGGATATCGGGACAGTTGAATTATAGTGATTTCGTTAGGATGAAGTGAACTCGGAAGTTAAATTGGACGAAGACAATGGACATTCTCAACGGTTTACAAATAGTTCTTGTTCCGTGGCAAGATTTTATTTATTAATTTTTTACCAAAGTTTTCCCTCTTGCTTTTTTCATGGAAATCTGGCCACGCTTCACTTTCGATAAAGGATAAAAGAAACTAGGTGCGGCTTCTACCCCATTTCCATAAGTTGTGTTTTTGTTGATGCAGTCAAAGCTGCAAGTCACTTGGATAAGACGTCATTCCATAATATTACGTCATCCTTTTCAGAAGTCCTCAGCTTTTTTACTCGCCTTTTCCAAAATTGCTCGCATCGCTATAACCCATTTCTAGCCTTTAGCCCTTTTAAGCTACGCTTAACCCATCTTTAGCCAAAACTTTATTTTTTGAAAAACAATTTTTTTTTTAAATGCGATTTATTCGCTATCGGTGTATATCAAATGAATTTTACACTTTCGTGTAACAGTTTCGAAAATATAAAGTCGTTTTCCGTTCGAAATGATTGCGAGCATTTTTTTTAATATAACGGTCAAAATGTTGAATGCTAATTGCTTCCTGTGTACAGGACAATGGCTCTAATTAAGACGCCACTTTTATGAGTGGAATATATGAATTCTGAAATATATAAACTAAACAAGAATTTTTGTCTACGAAGAAACGGCGAGTCACTTTTAGGGGTTGCTAAACCACTGATGGGTCATAAAATGTCAAAAGTAGTAAAGGTTCGTCATTTTTGGAGATGGATCGCCGCTTTTGCCACCTAAAGTAAGTCCCCAAAACTGAATCCAATTTAGCGATATATTCGGTACCGGGCGAGAAATTGCCAAAACCTACTCTTTATTTAATGGCAGCATTAATCAGTGTCTATATTAGTGTGAAGAAAGGGAATTATAGTTAGAATATGCCTAGCGAAGAAGTAGAACAGTGTAATGTTAATGTATATTTCATGCCCTAAAAGGAGTTTTAATTAACAGGAAATACAAATACAGATCTTTCACGGATTGCGACACACTTTCCAACTTAATGGAACAAGGTAGACAAATAGGGCATATGCATGTATTATGATACCCCTTTGGTATATGGTACTTTAAGTGCGTATTTATAGAATGAAAATGCTTATTTTTTTCTAAATCTTGCTTTTTTTTTTTTTGGATAATGTTTAGCTCTCTTCCCGGTTTCTAAAAAAACATAAAAAGCTGAAATTACCAGACAGGACATAGCTATAAGTGTCAGAAAATCATGCTTTAAAGAAGACCATACTTACATGTTGCGTCTGACCTAGAAGAGATGCATAGAATGTTTAGTGAACAAACATTAAAAATTATTTATCGGGGAATTGTTGCATTCTTAGCTTTTACTGAAAAAAAAAGAGAAGTATGAACGCAAAAGTATGAAATGCATTTTATAAAAGTTAACAGTAATAATAAGTTTTTAATATAGATCGTTTCAACGTGATGTCACCGTGACGTTTGGAAGGCAAAAGTGACCAATAGGCTTGTTCTGCGTGTCTTTTGACTGGCAAAATTAACAAATAGGCTTGCTCCTTCTGACGCCACTGCATTGTTTATTAGTAAACTTGGTATAGGACTACTTTATAAAATAGTTTACTGATTTTCTAAAATAATTTTTATATTACTATATTAATTATTTCTATACTAATGATACATTTTTAATTATAAATATGCAATTTTACTAATCATTATCTTTTACATAAGCACTTACTTTTTTGATTTTAATATTTTTAATACTTTTTTTCATAACAGTATGTGTGTACAGTACTCGAAAGCTCAAGTTGGCGAGATCTTGACCTACGGTAACCAGTTGAAAAGGCAGGATTTCCCCTGTTAGACATTTTTGTTTCATTACACCATTACCGCATTCACCGAGTTGTTATTTTATTTCCTCCAGGAGGAAAGGGGATTATTTCTAGGGAAAGCATGTATAAAGAATTACATTAAATTATTCAAAAATATAATGTACAAAAGCATGTGAACGTGACTTTAAAAAAAATTATAGGGTTACAAGAGTTTAAGCATATGCTTAGCTAACAGTCTGCGCTGTTGGCCAAACATATAGCTGTATGTTCAGCTACCAGTGGTTAGATACACATGACTCTGTGTGCATCTAACACTTTGAATTTTAAGACTGTCTATAACTACTGATTTTTTTTTTTTTTTTTTTTTTTTTTTTTTTTTTTTGACATAGCACCGATTACTTGCAAATATAAAAATATGCATTTATTGATGTTTACTATTTATTTATGTTTACTATTGTTTTTCTAGATAAACAAATACAATTAACTTTTACAATTAGAGCCTTAAAAAAGCTATCTTTCAAATTTTTATTTATTAATTCATTTTTTGAAACGCACTTTCAAATTAAAATATTATATTAATTTACAGCTTCAATAAAGAATATCCCAGCCATTCTACATTTTTACTTAT